>SKCR01013337.1:0-231696 GCA_019454045.1 Zanthoxylum bungeanum | reverse complement strand
TATATAAATGTAATTTTTTAGTTTTTTATTTCATTGAGTTGATATATATATATATATTTTATGATTAATTTAAGTACAAAAAATAAGAAATATAATTGTGAAATAATACGATTTTTAAATTTTAAAAGATATTGTCGGATATTGATACTATAGTAACAATAATTACTGACACTAAAAATCAAATATATGCGATATACTGATACTGCAGTAACAAAATTTACTGACACTATAGTATTACTAAATACTGATGTTATAGTGTCAATAATTTACTGACACTAAAATAGTGTGAGAGATTACTGATATCATAGTGTCAATAATTTTCTGATACTACAGTATTAACGTTTACTGACACTAAGAATCACTGACACTAGAAACTAGTGTCAGTGATTTCTGGCTGCGGCAACACTGACACATTTATATAGTGTCAGTAAAACCCTTTACTGACACTAATTTAGTATCAGTAAAAGCCTTTTTTCTTGTAGTGATAATCAAATAACACACATATGTGGCTGGCTTAAAAATATAATGCTCGTACGAGGCTCATTACCTATTTTAGAATAGGTACGAGATGAATGTCGGCCGAACGGATTCCTAACCAGCTCGACTACTACAACACGAGATTATCAACCAATTAACGTACACACATGCACACATATCACGTGACACAATCTCATCACATGATCTCACATAGACAAGCACATACATGTATGACATTGCTTATCATCCGGTATACATACGTATATACATCAAACATATGAACGTACCTATTACTTCAAATTCCGATACCATAGACTTTAACAATCTTCATGTCTTTTACTTATCAATCAAATACAGTTTGTTTCCAAAATTCTTATCAGAAACATTCATTCATAAACACATTCATTCGCACACGTACTTTATCTATTCAAATAGCTTAGCTTATACCAATTTAGAAATCATGATTTGTTCCATTTACCGATTCTGTATACCCAACCTATACATATCTTAACATCATATGCATAAACGAATAATTTTTCATATACTTATACATGTTGATACTTATACTTTTACATACTCATACATTTACATACATGTATACATATCGTTACCAATTCTTACACTTTCATACATCCACAAAAATATTGAGCTCATTCCATATCTTACTTCATATCATATCAATAACAAGTTTTATACCTGTGGTGGTCGATTATTCTAATCATGCGTAACCTCGAACTTTATTTTCAAGAATATCTTTTATCTATTCTCGTCTTATCCTAACACCAATCAATTATTCAAGCACTCATCGCATGAGTTACTTACCTGGCTTTGCGAGCACTCTAGGTCCTAGTCAAATTTATCAAAATAAATTACGAAATGACGTCAGAATCTCGATTTACGGTATTCTCTACTTAAATACGATAAAATTTCGGATATTTCCAGAACAACCAAGTCAAGTCCAATTCTAATGATTTCAGTTCCATTACTCCTAAAATATCATTACAAACTATTCCAAGCCACTAGTTCACTTAAATCTTTGGTTTACACATTTTTGGGAAAATCTTCCGCAAAAGTTTCCGTAAACGCTACGGAAGGGTCCCACGCCCTTCGAACCTACCCGGATTTATTCAAACAGTTTTGTAATATCATTTACAAGTCATAATTATCATTAAAATCAAGACACATCATTATACGTGAAAATCCACTTTTATCGGAAACTTGTAATTTCTATCGAATCGATCCAACTCGTTTTGTTTTCAGTCGGATTCTACCAAATGCACATATTCAATATACTTATGTTCAAAAAATTCAATTTATAACAATATGCTACTTTACGAAGCTACTGGAAACATCCGAATTTTTAACGAAAACTTGAAATTTGAGAGTTTTACCGGGAGGTCTTACAGAGATTTCAAGGGCATATACGGACTCCAAATGATCCCACGAATGCGTTGGAATCGACAGAATTCTGACCGGAAGTACTGTTCACGGTGGGTCACTATTCATCTGAATCTTCTTACCTTGTTTCGCGTGCAACCTTGCACGGAACGGAAAATTTATCATCGCCAAATTGTAGTACTTTCTGAGAGCTTCGATTTGGCGGGTGGCTCGGGCCGTGAAACGTAGCAACGAGCCAAGATCGGGAAAATCCAACTCGCGTGTTTCTCTCTCTCATCGTCGTTTCCAGAGACATGGTGGCTGCCGCTGGCCATCACAATGTGGAGGGGTTGCCGACGTACCCCCTGGCTGGTCACACCAGCCGACGATGGCCGACAGGCCACCGACGTGTCCATCAAAGCAGAGGACATGATTTCGGGGGTGAGGGGTATTTATGTTTCTTTTGCCATTTTCGTGAATTATGAGAAACTTCAAGTATTTATAGAAAAGTTTTCGAAAATTATATTCTGACCCCGTGAAATTACAATTAAATTTTGAAAAGTGTCAAACATGAAAGTTATTTGTCTCGGAAAAACGAGTCTGATGGATCAACAACAGTTCAATCGAAGTTCGTTTGATATATTTATAGCCGAAATAAGAAAATTTTATGTGTATAACGTTATAAACATGAATCACGTAACCAGTTCTTGAAACGATGCATTTTCCAATGCGACGAAGCTTAACTTAAAAATATTCCAACCTATTTTCAAACACATAAAGTCATATTTCTGAATATCATTCAGTTCCAAATTCTAAATTTTAATTCGGAAAGCTTCTAGAATCGATTTGAAAAATTCGGGATATTACACTTATCAAGAACATGTGAAATCATCATAATTTTCGTAAACATCAAAATCTTCTCGACTTATAAAAACATCTAAAATATTTATCAAATCGTTTCAAATAAAGTCATACTCGTAATATAATAAGTATGATATAGGAAAATCAATTAGAAAGATTAAGTATCCACTCACCGTTTTAACGCTAATCTAATTCCAATCCACAGAGCACATATGGTCCTTTCCAATGAAGATCTCTAAACATATGTTATTACGTTAGAACAATCGATACTTATTACTTATCTTTAACAAAAATTAATAATATCATGCTTGTAACACCATTCCTTACTGAAATTAGGTATTTTACAGAGTTTGATAATGAGTTTTGCGAGCTAAGATATCAAAATTTCAAAATATTTATTAAGGCTAAAAAATTTACTGCACATTGACTAACTTCAAAAATTCATTGTGGTCAACTAGTAATGGATTTAGGGTTGCACATTTTACCATAGAACCTTCTATGTGTCTAATTTATCTTACGGATCCTGATTTTGTTTTCTTAAACTCAACTTATAACATATTTAATGTATATTTTCCAGGGGTGGACAGAACTAAGTTACATGCAAAACATCTTTGTTTCAAAATTCAGTGTAATTCCATCTTACCTTCAAAATTCTAATTTGTGACTCTGATAAATATTAACATATCTAGTTATTTTATCATTTTATGGTTCATCACACGGATGCATAAATCTTCAGTTATAACCGAATTAATATATGTTATCGAGGGGAAATAAAATTCAGGCAACACAGCAGAACACCCTATTTTCTAAATTGATAATAAATTCATCTTCGAATGAAAATTTATAATTCTCAAATTTGTTTGCCCTTGTTATGTCTAGTTTATATATAATTTTACGGTTTATCATATGAAAGCACAAAAATCATCCTATAACTCAATTACTACAACCTGACTAGATCGCATCTAGATGTAAAGCTGTAACATTTTAAAATTTACTATAAATTCAAATCAATATAGAGAATTCTGGTTTTTGGATATATTAACTTTGATTATATTTAATTTCCATATAAATTTATGGTTTCTTATTCGGAGGTTCATAACTTATTTTATAATCAAAATATTACAACCTATCCGGTTTATATTCCAGTAGCATAACCCTAAATTTTGAATTTTACTACAAATTCATACTTAAATGAAAAATTCAGATTTTCGACTATGTTAGTCCTTATTCTGACTTATATTCATATAATTTTACGGTAGAGTAAATGGACGCATCCTATAACTAAATTACTACAACCTGTTAAGATTGAATCTAGGCGTAGAGCTGCAACATTTCAAAATTTACTAGGAGAATTCTGATTTTTCAATATGTTAACTCTCATCATGTCATGTTTCCTTATACTTTCTCTTCATATCTTTTTGTTAATTAATTTTTAGCCCCCTATTATATTAAGTTTTCATTTACACCCCTATACTTAGTAAACTTACTTTACATACTTATTTATGATGTTAGATTCATTAGCCCGGATAAATTGAGTTCTCTTTAAGTATCATGCCTATAAACCGTTTAAATTTATTTCATATTTCATTATTGCTAATGTAACATCCCCTTCCAGGGATGCTATCGGCAGTGAATAGACTATACTATCCCCCTGAGCCTCTGAATTTTGACTCTAAACAACACTATTGATTAGATATTATTAGGGGTGTGCATAATTTCAGTTCAAATCGCAACCTAACCCCAACTGTACCAATCCGATCTGAACCGCGCGGTTTGAAAAAATATAGAAAATGATTTCGAGTCAGCCTGAACTGAACCGTAAATTTTGGGTCAGTGCGCGGTTTTGACCTTAACCGCGACCCGAACCGCCCAAACCATAAGTTTTGATCTAAATCGCAACCTGAACCGCATAAACCGTCGCCCCGTGTTCAAATTAGATATTATTTTATATTTTTCTTATTTAACCATGAAATTTAAGATATTTAATGATTATATGATAATATACAATGTATAAATGAAAATTAGGTAATTTTTCTCTTCAATTATTATGTGAAAACACACAAATTTTCTTTAAAAAATTTATAATCCAAATCGCCGTGGAACCGCCTAAACCGTGGAACCGCCGATCCGAACCATCGTGGTTTTCCTTTTCAAATTTGCGATTTTGTTTTCTAATTTCCCAAACCACCAACCCGCGCGGTTTGAAGTGTTAAATGAAAAAATTGACTCGAATCACACCGCGAACACCCCTAGGGTCCATTGCCCAACTCAATAATCACCATAAAAGATGTAAAACAAATTTCAACACTGTTTACTCAACATTACTTTTATGTACAATTCTGTCCCTAGACATATAGACTCATTATATAGACAATCTTAATTAAACCGAATGTATGACACATGACGTTTCTTAGACTTTAACTGTAATACACCTCTATCTCGACCTGGTGGACTCAATCCCTCTAGTGACTACCATCAATATCCATCCTCTAGAGCTCGTCTTCCAAGTATACCTGCAAAATAAGAAACTGGAGTGAAGGGTTAGATCATTTGAACGACCTAGTGAGTGGACAGTTTAAACAAAAACAATTTTTTTTTTTTTGAAAATTCATGGTTTTAAAAATCGAAATCCTCTCAGAAATTAATATTTTCTAAAATCTCTTTCTTATCTAAAAACTCATCTCTTTCTGAAAATCTTTTCTGAAAACTCTTTTATAAAAATCATCTTTTCTGAAGAATCTGTTTCTGGAAATCCGTTTCTGAAAAATTTACGTCTGAAAAATCTGTATCTGAGAATCTGGTACATGGGGGCGTTACGTATCATCGTCCCCCATACGCAAATCTGACGCTTACGTAAATATCTGGTGGTCTTGGGGCATTACGTCTCGCCGTCCCCGAAGCCATAAATCTAGAGCCGAGGGTGCGGATCTATGCTACCCTATTGAATTAAAATCTGGGATCTAGGGGCATCAATCATCCCTAGTCTTGAACTACGTGTGGACATGAAAATTGTGTCTGTTAATTCTATATCTGAGTCAAGTTACATACTGAGGTGGGTTTTTCCCCATTTCTCGAAATCATAAAACTCAAGCTTTTTGAAAATAATCTTTCTAAAATATCATCAATTGTAAAATACGTGAAATCAAACTTTGTCTAACACCCTTTGTGCTTTTAAATGTAAATCGTATTTCAAAAATATTTAAATAAAACTAGATTGAGAAAATAGTCCACTCACAGATTTGCAACTATTGCAAATGATCCTGATGCGACTGAAAAGGTTCCTGCGGAAAATTGGCATATCCTGTAACCGAGTATGGTTAGCATATATGAACTAGAATTTATTAATGTTCATGGATTGGGTGAATGTTCATGCGTGCTAAATACGGAACCCTTAGGGCGGCTCCTAACGTCTTAGGATAAAATTGGAAAAGATAAAAATTTGATCCTGAGAAGATGAAAGTACCTACCTACAAAGCGAGACAGAAACTCTATACCCAAGAGGGGGGGTGAATTGGGTTATCGCTATAAATGCGGAATTATAAAATATTTGCCGATTTTAAGCTCTTATTACCAAGTGGGAGTTTTAGGCAATTTTCTCTATTCCAATTAATAGCCTATATGCAAGTTTCTAATCAATATTATAAATGTAATCAAACTTGCAAATAAGTAAAAGTTAAGGGAAAGAGAAATACGACACCACGATATATAGTGGTTCGGCAAACGTGCCTACGTCCACTCCCCCAAGCCTCGCTTGAAGATTTCCACTAGAATCGAGTTTTCCGTGGTTCACTCGTAACCAATAGTTTTCTGCCAAGGCACACTCCGAACCTTTTACAAGATTGAGTTTTCTACGTAGGTGCACTCACAACCTTTACAAATTACCCAAACAATGGGATTTCACAAACCACAAGTGTTTTTGATATGAAAGATTTAAAACACACTTGGGCACTCACAAATAATAAGAGATTGTGTGAGAGCAAACCCAAGTGTTCTAAGCTCACTAAATGATGTGGAAGATGTGTGTGTGAGCTTGGATGAGTGTTTATGAATATGAAGGTGTATGACACTCTTTGTTTGCCTTAGAGAATGTATATGAAGGTTTTCTAGATCTCTAACCTAAGGCAAAGGAGTTGGGGTTCTATTTATAACAAAATGCAAAGTTTTCCCCAACTTACAGCGAGACCGGCGAGCACACCGGCGAGGGGACCGGCATACCGGTCTAGGGCTCCAACGGTAACATAACGTTCAAAAAACTAGCCGTTGGACCGGCGAGCAAACCGGCGAGGAGACCGGCGAGGAGCTCCCTGGTTCCAGAGAGCATTATTTTCTCAGCTAAAACCGGCATGGAGACCGGCGAGAAAACCGGCATGGGGACCGGCATGGATCTCCCTGGTTTCAGTATGTGCATGATCAGTCAAGACTGACGACACTTGGTATTTTGGCCGTAACTTTCTCTAGAAAATTCCAAATCATGATCCGTAAATTTATACATAAACTAGACACATAGATCTAGCTTCTGTAAAAAATTCAGCTCCAAAAGCATTAATATGAATTTTATGGAATTTTTCTAATGTGACGTGTATGCAGAAAACGCACATCTGAACATGTTGTACTAAAAAGGCTCTAGAAAAAGTTCTATGCATCGGAATTATGTTCCGTTTGAACCGTAACCGTAGAAAACTAGAGACACATATCTATCTAACGGTATATTATTTGAAGTTTAATTCAACCGTTTGATAGTTTTTGGAAGATCATTTACCGATGCACTTGTGCATAGAAATTCATTTTTGTGCAAATGATTCTTTAAGCATTCTAATCCATTTTAAATGCAAGTGATGCAAAATGTATGATTCCTAAGAGCTTTAGATCACTTGAGTAAACTCACTTACAATAAAATTTAGCTCTTAATCATTATCTTCGATTTGCCGCTAGTCTTCACATTCTCGCTCTTCACTCCTTATGCTTCGACACTTTTTGTATTGCTTCGTGTTTGCACGTCGAAGTCGTCAATTGCGTTGACGTCATCAAAATCCAATTACGCGACCAAGTCGCCAACAATCTCCCCCTTTTTGATGATGGCAACCCCTTAAAACTTGTTGATACTTGTGAGCTTCTTTGAGTCCAAATTTGACCATTTTGCTCCCCTCAACATAAGCTCCCCCTCAATGTGTGATTGTCTTCAAAATAGCTCTATAACAACTTGACAAACACATTAGTACATTTACTCCCCCTTAAACCAAGGGTGATGGTAAAATAAGTTTTAACCTCATTTCTAATGATTTCTCCCCCTTTGACATTATCAAAAAGTGGAGAAGTAAAATTTAAATCTAAATGAGATACCAATTATATATGTGCTATAAAAAGATACCAAAATAAAAAATATGCACATTTTGGCATTTCCCCCTTTTTGCCATAAGAAAATCAAAATTCATGCATAAAAGAGCATTTTTCAAAAGATAAATTCACATGAATACCATTTACAATCTAAGAGCATTTTAATCATGATTTCTCCCCAAATTTGATACAAATTAAAAATAAATCAATAAATTCATTTGAATATCATATCACTTTTAAATATTCTTTCAAAATGAGTCATTTTATATCATGATACCAATAAGACCAATGACTTCAATGCATTTTAATGATTGTCTTCTTATGAATATCTTACCAATTACTAAACAATCAAAATCCATGCTTTTCATGATTATTCAATTATGTTCTAATACATACATTTCATGAAGTTCATCTAAGACTATGCCAATTTACATGCATTTCATTTTCAACCAATTAGTTCATATGGCAAGGCATATTCAATCAAGTGATCACATATATTGTATTTGACTCAATAAATTTCATGTGATACAAATTGAAATAGAATAGGGGTTTAAATATATGATTAAGGCACTAAAGGATATCAAATGAACAATTGATATCAATAGAAGGTTTAATAAATTTCCTTATCACTTTGTATGCTTCAAAAAATATTTTTACCAATAAGAAATATGCATACATAAGTAATTTAGAGGAAACGGTACCAATGTTTCCGTGAATACGGATTTTACCTTTACCGTTGCGATTCCTCATTTCCTTGAGCCTTTGGGATCAATTTTGTAATTCTCTTTAAGGATCCATTCCCAAAGCTCCCCCTACAAATTTATCAATTACACTTTGGTACCCAAACTTTCTTGGGTCCATTGGGGTTAGTTTTGATTCCTTGAGGAATCCATGCATTCTTATTCACATTCATATACATGCATTCAAAAATTTTATGTCCCTTTTTGTTACAAGCATGGCATGTGACATTTTCATTTATAACATTCTTAGCATGAGAATCGGATGCCTTAACAAAATAATTCTTCAAAAATTTTCTTTTAATGTAAGGCCTATATCCTAATCCTTCTCTTTTAAAAGCACATTTTTGAGATCCAATAAGCATATTAAAATTTTTATATCCCAATGTGAATTTGCTAAGTAAGTTTTGCAAATCTATAACCTTAGTGTTTAATAAAACATTTTCATTCAATATAGATTCACAATCGCATGTCTTAGAGCTAGATGGCATATTTGATATGACATTTTCAAGTTCTAGCTTTTTCAATTTTAAACATGCATTTTCATCATTTAGGCATGCAATTTCTTTTTCATGTTTAGCCTTTAAGCATATAATCTCATTTTCTAAAACATGAATTTTATCCATATAACATGCATGTTCATTTTTAAGTATAGCATGCTCATTTTTGACTAATTTTAATTTCTTTTTAAGCATATCACACAATTCTTTTAAACCATTAAAAGCATCAAGTAGTTCAGAATTGTGTACCTCTTCTTCTTCGCTTTCTTCTTCAATTTCAAAATGGATGTCCTCATCCGTGATAGCCATGAATGCTATTGATTTATCTTTGACTTCAACTTCTTCCTCCTCGGATGAGCTTGAATCGATATCGCTCCAAGTTGAAGTTGCTTTCATTGCCTTTTTCTTTGATTTTCCTTTCATTTTCCTCAATGGGCAATCGGTAGCTATGTGACCCGGTTTGTTGCATTCATAACACACAATTTTCTTATTCTTCCGCGGCCATTTTTCTTCTTTAGCCTTTGATTTTCCCTTGAGTTTTGCGGATTTGAGAAGCTCTTTTACTTATTGGTGATGCTTGCTTGCAATTCATCATCACTATCATCTTCTTCACTTGAGCTTGACTCGTCTCTTTTTCTTGCTTTTAAGGCCAAGGACTTTCTTGTCATTTCTCATCTTCCTCCTTTTTGTCCATTTTGATCTCCATTTCGTACTCAAGCAACTTGCCGACCAAATCATCCATCTTCAAAGTGTTTATGTCGTTTGCTTCTTTAATGGAGGAGGTGTAGCTTCTAAACTCTTTCGAGAGAGATCAAAATTTTCTTCACTTGATCCGATGTCCCGATGACTTTTCCCAATGCTCCCAAATGATTGATGATGACCGTAAACCTAGAAATCATGTGATCGATTTCTTCCCCGGATTCCATCTTGAAATTGTCCAATTCGCACATGAACCGGTTGATCTTCGATTCCTTCACTTGACTTGTGCCTTCATTGACCATTTCCAAAGACTTCCATAAATCATATGCATTTTTCCACACTCCGGAAGTTTGTTTACTTGATCCCGATCAATGGCACATAGGAGTTGGTTGAGTGCTCTAGCATTTTGTGAGGCTATTTTTACATCCTCATTATCCCATTCCAAATTTGGCTTTGGAATATCAACCCCGTTGCTATCCTTCTTTGTTGGCATATTTGCACCCCGTGTGATAATCAAATAGGATTGCGAATCATTGGCTAGGAGATAATTTAGCATTCTCATCTTCCAATAATTGTAGTCGGTTCCGGTGTAAAACGGAGGTCTAGTTGTTGAATATCCCTCGGCAAAATTTGACGATTTGCTTGTAGAGGCCATGATCTATTCTCGGACGGTTAAGTCTTGTAGAGAATACCTCGCTCTGATACCAACTGAAAGTACCTACAAGCAATAGCGACAAAAGAACTCTATACCCAAGAGGGGGGGTGAATTGGGTTATCGCTATAAATGCGGAATTATAAAATATTTGCCGATTTTAAGCTCTTATTACCAAGTGGGAGTTTTAGGCAATTTTCTCTATTCCAATTAATAGCCTATATGCAAGTTTCTAATCAATATTATAAATGTAATCAAACTTGCAAATAAGTAAAAGTTAAGGGAAAGAGAATACGACACCACGATATATAGTGGTTCGGCAAACCGTGCCTACGTCCACTCCCCCAAGCCTCGCTTGAAGATTTCCACTAGAATCGAGTTTTCCGTGGTTCACTCGTAACCAATAGTTTTCTGCCAAGGCACACTCCGAACCTTTTACAAGATTGAGTTTTCTACGTAGGTGCACTCACAACCTTTACAAATTACCCAAACAATGGGATTTCACAAACCACAAGTGTTTTTGATATGAAAGATTTAAAACACACTTGGGCACTCACAAATAATAAGAAGATTGTGTGAGAGCAAACCCAAGTGTTCTAAGCTCACTAAATGATGTGGAAGATGTGTGTGTGAGCTTGGATGAGTGTTTATGAATATGAAGGTGTATGACACTCTTTGTTTGCCTTAGAGAATGTATATGAAGGTTTTCTAGATCTCTAACCTAAGGCAAAGGAGTTGGGGTTCTATTTATAACAAAATGCAAAGTTTTCCCCAACTTACAGCGAGACCGGCGAGCACACGGCGAGGGGACCGGCATACCGGTCTAGGGCTCCAACGGTAACATAACGTTCAAAAAACTAGCCGTTGGACCGGCGAGCAAACCGGCGAGGAGACCGGCGAGGAGCTCCCTGGTTCCAGAGAGCATTATTTTCTCAGCTAAAACCGGCATGGAGACCGGCGAGAAAACCGGCATGGGGACCGGCATGGATCTCCCTGGTTTCAGTCAGTATGTGCATGATCAGTCAAGACTGACGACACTTGGTATTTTGGCCGTAACTTTCTCTAGAAAATTCCAAATCATGATCCGTAAATTTATACATAAACTAGACACATAGATCTAGCTTCTGTAAAAAATTCAGCTCCAAAAGCATTAATATGAATTTTATGGAATTTTTCTAATGTGACGTGTATGCAGAAAACGCACATCTGAACATGTTGTACTAAAAAGGCTCTAGAAAAAGTTCTATGCATCGGAATTATGTTCCGTTTGAACCGTAGAAAACTAGAGACACATATCTATCTAACGGTATATTTTTGAAGTTTAATTCAACCGTTTGATAGTTTTTGGAAGATCATTTACCGATGCACTTGTGCATAGAAATTCATTTTTGTGCAAATGATTCTTTAAGCATTCTAATCCATTTTAAATGCAAGTGATGCAAAATGTATGATTCCTAAGAGCTTTAGATCACTTGAGTAAACTCACTTACAATAAAATTTAGCTCTTAATCATTATCTTCGATTTGCCGCTAGTCTTCACATTCTCGCTCTTCACTCCTTATGCTTCGACACTTTTTGTATTGCTTCGTGTTTGCACGTCGAAGTCGTCAATTGCGTTGACGTCATCAAAATCCAATTACGCGACCAAGTCGCCAACAGAAGAGTCACGCGTCGCGACGCCAGGCATAGTACATCGCAACGCTCATACCAGCAGACTGAGGCGGAAAGTATTTCAAGATTCACATCACGATGCATGACTCACTTCAATGCGGCCGCCCATAGTCAAGTGACCATGATAATGGGATCTCTTTCGAAGAGTTTCCTACGGTTTGAGGGCAACTTTGTTGTGAACAAGTTGATTTTCACTCTTACATAACTGCTATATATGCTCACCGCTTTGGAGTCCATGTTGATGAATCCTCGTAAGCCTAGTGGAGAGGCAAGTGTTACCGATTCTTTCAAAACTGTAAAGAAAAGAAAGAAACACTAGTAAGGCAAAGGTTGTAACATCCCACTCCTTGAGATGCTACCGGCAGGGAATAGACTGATCTATTTCCCTGAGCCTCTGACCTTCTGACTGTGATCATTACTGCTAAACTCATCTGTGTTGGGAAGCGGCCGCGAGTGCGCAGCGGAAAATTAAAAATTATGATGCCGCTATCCATTTGCCCAAAAACCCATTTGTTTTTATTATTCTACAAGCCTAGGCATGTTACTATATATTATAAGCATAAAAACTCATAAAACATGCAAAGAACATAAACCTAAACATGCTAACTATCATAAGAACTCTAATTAAAATAAAGAAAGAAAAAGACTTACTTGAATCGAAAACTCCTCCAGTACTCCCTCCAATCTACAAGTTTTTCTCGAACTCAGCAAGCTCTTCCACGTTCCAAAGAGCCACCCAAGTGTGTGGCCTCTAAAGGTGCACACACCAAAGCCAAAACTCAACGGCAAAACTACGCCTTGAGTGCACATGTATTTTGCCCTTGGTGCTAGCCTAGGCAAATACCTCAAAACTTTTAACTTGAGATTACTCTAATCAATTAGACATAAGGATCCTCAAAATAAGTGGCTTAATCTTAAACTTTAGAGTTGCTCACTTATATAAACCCAAGATATGAAAGGTTTTGGTGTAAGAATTTGTAAAAAATTCTTTGGGTTTATATTGTGCTCCAAAGACAACAAAATTAATTAAGAATCTGATGTAGGATAAATGCTAATTAAATCTTAGCCATTGGATCTTAATATAGTGGTTTAATGAGATTATAAAACCCTAATAAGAGTTTGGGCCGAATTGGAATTCAAAACAAATAAAAAAAATAATTTACTATTCACATTTTTTTTTCTTATTCATTTTTCCAATTCCCAAAGTGCCCATATCGTCATTCACCAATCCCTAAGCCACTTTGGAACCTCATAAATGATCTGTTCAATAATTAAACACATTGAACCATTTATGAACAATTCCTACAGCAATCATATATGCTGTTAAATTTGTAATGTGCACTGTTAACCATTGATTTCGACTTTGTTGTGTGTGACCTTTTGGGTTCCCCTCAAGTTGGACATGAAATGAATCGTGATAATTTAATCGAACATAAATTATCCTCCGATCAGATTGTCGTTCGATTTCAATGACCAAGGTTGACATCTAGCAACATGCCAAGTCCCCCAAATGAGAAGGAAAGATATATACCCATTCTGTATGCGATTTACATATGATACGGTCCCACGCCTCACTGTATCCCCACAGTTTGACCTAGGGTATGGAAAGTGTCTACCCATATATTCAAAGGTATGATGTGGAAAGTGTCATGAATCGTGCTGACCCAAGAATCTCACATGATTCTTCCGCTGCGGCCACAGTCTCAATCACCGATCACACATATCAACCCGCGAACTGGAATACTACTCTTATAATAAAATATTATCCGAGAGAGTGGCGATTCTCTATTGTATCTTTACAAACTTCATGTGTTTCAATAAATGACCCAATCATACCCTTATTACCAGATCTTTTGAACCGGGGAATGAGAATGTCAAAGTCATTTGATCCACATAACAGATTGTAAAGACCTCAAGTCTAAGGACTAGTCATACAATCGATACATGAAAGTTCTCATAGACACATGGGATAAACACTCAATGTGAAAACTTTCGGCGGTCAGTTCGATGGACACGAGCAACTCATGCATCCATGTGATACACCAAGCGGACGGATCTCCGCTAGTAGCCTATGAGATCAGCTTCCTCACTTAAGGGCAGATAATATCATCATGCTAGTCTCTCCAATTTGTGAACGCCCAGATTATTCACAAAACTATGACTAGGAACGTTTGAGAGTAATGATTCTCATAAGGCGTGGAAGCCATCATCTTGTTACTCCAAGGGCTTTATTACGTGTTTGATGATTCATATAATTTATGTAAGACACGTATAATAAAGATTGCCATTTTCTTAATTAATGAAAATATTACAAATACATGTACATATAGCCCATCCACAAGTTGGGTATAGGGCATATCCATAACAATCTCCCACTTGCACTATAGCCAACTAGTATGAATCTGGACACCATACTGCCTCTGGGCCTATCATGTTTTTGTTGAGTCAGCCCTTTAGTCAGAGAATCTGCAAGATTATCTTATGTGGGTATTTTCTCTATAATAACTTCTTTTCTCTCAACAATCTCCCTGATGAGATGAAATCGCCTGAGTACATTCTTGGATTTCTGGTGGGACCTTGGTTCCTTTGATTGAGCAATGGCGCCCGTGTTGTCACAGTACATCGTGACGCCATTCTTTATTGCGGGAAGCACTTCCAGCTCCGTGATGATCTTCTTTATCCAGACTGCTTCTTTAGCTGCCTCAGATGATGCAATATACTTGGCTTCACTGGTGGATTCCGCTGTAGTTGACTGCTTTGAGCTTTTCCAACTGATAGCTACGCCATTCATAGTAAACAAATATCCTATTTGCGATCTACTGTCATCCCTATCGGTCTGAAAGCTCACATCACAATAACCAATGACTTTCATCTCAGAACAATCTTCGTATGTCAAAAACACATCTTTAGTTCTTCTCAGATACTTGAGGATTGTTTTGACAGCTGCCCAGTGTTACTCATCGGGATTTGTCTGATACCTGCTCGTTATGCTAAGAGCATAAGAGACATAAGGTCTTGTACATAGCATGGCGTACATGATCGATCCTATTGCTGAAGCATAAATGATCCTACTCATACGCTCTCTATCTGAAGGAGTATGTGGACATTGCTCCTTAGATAATTTGATTTCATGACAAGTAGGTAAATTACCTCTTTTCGAATCATCCATTTTGAATCTTTTCAAAATTTTATCTATGTACGTAGATTGAGAAAGTCCTAACAACCTTTTAGATCTATTACGGTAGATCTTAATACCGAGGATGTAGGCTGCTTCTCCCAAATCTTTCATGGAGAATTTCTGAGATAACCATTGCTTGGTGGCATGCATCATGGGAATATCATTCCCGATGATTAATATGTCATCGACATATAATACAAGAAATATAACAGCACTCCCACTACTTTTCCTGTAAACATGAGGCTTGTCTATATTTTTGATGAAGTCAAATTCTTTGATTGTCTCATCAAATCGTATATTCCAACTTCTGGAGGCTTGTTTGAGTCCATAAATGGATCGTTTAAGCTTGCATACTTTATTATGATCATCCTTAGATGCAAACCCCTTAAGTTGTGTCATATAGACTTCCTCTACGAGGCTCCCATTAAGGAAAGCTGTTTTGAAATCCATCTGCCAAATCTCATAATCAAAGTGTGCAGCTAATGCCAGTAAAATTCAAATGGACTTTATCATTGTAACGGGCGAGAAGGTTCCGTCATAGTCAATTCCTTGGATTTTTCTATAACCTTTCGCCACCAACCTAGCCTTATAGGTTTGGATGTTGCCTTCTGCATCAGTTTTCCGCTTGTAAATCCACTTGCAGCCTATTTGTTTTTTCCCTTCAGGTGCATCCATCAAGTCCCAGACTTGATTCCGATACATAAAGTATATTTCGGATTTCATGGCCGCAACCCACTTGACTGAATCAATGTCACGCATTACTTCGTCATAACTGGTGAGATCGTCATTATCAATGACCTGATCATGTTCTTATCAATATGGAAACCATATCTTTCAGGCTCATATCTTTCCCTTCCAGACCATCTAAGTTCATAACCTTGTGGTTGTTCCATCGCTGCCATTTTGAGGGGCATGGGGTTTAGTTCTATGTTAGTTTGTTCTTCTCGTACCTCATCGAGGTCAAGTCTACTCTCACTATTTTTCTTGAGAAGGAATTCATTCTCTAGAAATTTAGCATTTCGTGAGACAAATGTTCTTTGTTCATTTGGGATGTAGAACACGTATGCTCTTGAGTTCAAGGCATATCCTACAAACTTACATTTAACTGCCCTTTCATCCAATTTGTTAGTTTGTGTGAGCTTAACATATGCGTCACATCCCAGACCATAACTCATATGGTGTTTGACTAACAGTTTTAGAAGGAACTTGGTTTAGTAGTAGTGTTGCAGTTTCTAAAGCAAGACCCCAAAATGAAAGAGGTAGATCCGAGCCTGGCATCATTGATCAGACCATATCTAATAATGTTCGATTTCTCCTTTCGGAGACCCCATTATGTTGTGGAGTTCCCGGAGGAGTCCACTGGGAAACAATGCAATTTTCTCTCAAGTAATCTTGAAATGCGTCGCTTAAGTATTCACCACCTCGGTCAGACCTTAATGACTTAATACTTTTATTAAGCTGGTTTTCTACTTCAGCTTTGAAGTCTTTGAATTTCTCAAAGGCTTCATATTTGTACCGCATAAGGTACACATACCCATATTGCGAGTGATCATCAATAAAAGTAATGAAGTAGGAGAATCCACCTCTAGCGGTGACTGATATTGGTCCGCATACATCAGTGTATGAGTTCTAATGTCTCTGATGCACGCTGTCCTTTACCTTTGAAGGGTAATTTGGTCATTTTACCAAGTAAACAAGACTCACAAGTTCCATAAGGTTTATATTTGAAGGGTCTGAAATACCCATCCTTATGTAGCTTAGTTAATCTTGTTTCATTAATATGACCTAAGCGACTGTGCCATAGAAGTGAATCATTGAGATTATTCGAGTTAACGTTGTATATATTAGAGGTTGAACATTCTTTGTTAGTTTGTAAGACATAGATACCATTATTCAAAATACCATCTCCATATTTTATTTCATTGAAATAAATAGAACATTCATTACAACTTATTAGGCATGAAAAACCTTTATTACATAAAGAAGAAATTGAAATGATGTTCTTTACTAGAGAAGGTACATAAACACAATCTTCTAAGTCTAAAACTAAACCATTCGGCAAAACAAATGAATAAATCCCCACGCACAATGCAGCCAGTTTTGCTCCATTACCCATGTGTAAGTCAACCTTCCCATGACGGAGTCTCATACTGTTTCTCAGGCCCTACACATTGTTACACAAGTGAGTCCCACAACCGGTGTCAAGCACCCAAGTAGAAGGTTCAGAGTTTTGAGAATATAGTTCAATCATATACAACATACCTGAAGCATTGGGCTTCTTGGCCTCTTGGGCTTCCCTAGCTTCCTTGGCTTTCAAGGATCTGCAGTCTTTCTTCCAATGACCCTTCTTTCCACAAAAGAAACATTTCCCCTTTCCCTTTTTCTTCTCCACCTTACCATTGGGCTTTAGGTGATCTGGAGCCTTGGCCTTGTTAGTGTTCCTAGAACATGCCAAGGATCTAATAAGCATGAAAACATGTTCATAAATTCAAAATAAGTTGCGGAATTACTTACATTGAATGGATTTGAGCTTTTAAAATTTTGAGAAGAAGATCCAAGATCCAAGATGCTTCATTTGTTGATTCCAAGCTTTGAGTTGAAGATCTCCAAGATCCTTCCTTTGTTGATTCCAAGCTTTTGAAGTTGTTTCCCTATCACATTAGTTGATTCCATGAAGTGCTAGCTCCTTTGAAATTGCAACAAAATCAAAGATAAGAAATGAAGGCCATTCACGCCCATTTGAGAGAGTATTAGGGTTTCCATTTTGTTCCATGTGTGTTTTGTGTGAAGCATACACAAGTGAAGAGAGAGAGAAGAGTTTTAGGTAAAACCAATTTACCCTTTTACCTAAACAAGGTAGTTGGGTAAATGGTTTCACCAAAACCATTCCAAGGTAGTTGGATGGTGGGTGGCTTGGCATAAATGCCAACTACCCTCCCAACTACCACATGTGAAGTGGGCCCCACATTTGAATTCAAAATTCAAATGTCTCAACGAACATTTGCCGTGGCTCGGTTCCGTTTAATCCGATTAAATGAACTTTCGTCGCTAAATAATTAAATCTAATTTAATTAAATAACGATGCCTCGTAAATATATTACGAATGTCGTTTATGAATTAATTCTAAATTAATTCGTTCGTTCGTATTAAAGTCCGACTTTAATTCCGTAATGAAATCCAATTCATATTAATATATCCAATATATTAATTTTAGCCCATACGAATAAATTAAATAGAAAAATTAAATTTAACTATTAAATTTATTTTACCGATTAATTCCAAAATAATCTCGTTCTCTCTCTTCCGAACACATTTAATCCCAGATTAAATAATACCTCAATTAATCCCAGATTATTTTTTCTCTCTTAATTAATCCCAGATTAATTATCTCTCTTAATTAATCCCAGATTAATTCTAATTAAATCAATTGTCATCGGTGAATATTTGGGAAGCGACCCAAGAGATCCCTGGATATGTTGGCAGTAAATACGGTCATCGGATTATCCGAATACGTGCGTACCTCGTACCACGTGCTTACCGATTTACAAGACATGGTTGGCTTCTAACAAAGCACCGTGCCTACCCAATTCTCCAGAAATATTCTTACTGGAATATATAATCTATGTCAGGCGTAGTATACGTAGTATTGCATATTGAGATCCAGTATCGGATTGTCACGTGCAAGGCCTGGGGCTGGAATGTGTTTGCCCCGAACGAAGCAAATGTCGGATGTCTGGTAACTAGTCTCTATAATCAGACATACATGACCTAATCATAATATCCCGATGACTGCAGTACTTAAGAGCACTAGTACCGTATCCTATATGACATCATCTCCACTATGACTAGAGTGATACTTCCGTCTTGACATAACACCCAATACACTACGATTCTCGATATACCCAGCAGAGGCGTACACAGAACCTGCTAAAGCCCTGGATGACCAAAACTAAAGCATACCGATTGTCGCAAGTATTAGCGATGCAAGTCTCAGGTTAAGACCAAATACACCTACCCTGATTTCGGACTTCCATAGACACATAGTAATACTACCAATGGAATTCCGAGGGGTCTATCCAGAGCGAAGCTGTTTTCCGTACCATCGGTAAAACATAACCTCCTATCACACTTGCATGAGTATCCTATACCCAAATATATGAGAACTATGCCGTTATGATCTCACATGACGCGCACAAGCATAATACTAGTCTATTCCGCATTATCGATGTCCAATCTCGATAATACTACGACCAGGAATATTTAATAATTAATCCTTCGAGGACTTATACTGTCTTATATCATCTCAATCCAGGAACTAATCATAGGGACCTCATATCATTTATACATCTAGGTGATCTAATCACAAATGATAAGAGTGCAATCTCCTTGTCACATATTTAATTTGTACAACAACACCATGATCTGTACAAATAGTGACGCTTGGGTCATAACTGTCCAACAATCTCCCACTTGGCCTATAGCCAGTCACTCGAGTTTCTTACACCCGAACTATGTACGGTTCGCTCAAACTGCTGAAGAAAGGCTTTCATCAACGGATTTGTATGATTATCGTCTGATACAATTTATTCGATCATCACATCGCCACGATGTATGATCCGAACGAATCAGATTAATATTCGAAGTATATATCTGGATCGTTGATGAGACCATTAATTCATTATTCTGCGCTGTAGCCTAGTTCAGCTGCTAACAGAACTATATCTAATCTAATTAGATTTGTTAATGACCCAGATGGCTTCTATTGCTGCCTCAGCCGCAGCAATAACCCGCATTTGTTGTTTATTCGGCAACAGCATCTTGCTTGGAAGATTTCCAGCTCACTGTACCGTTATTCAAACTGTATAGTACCGTTGTTACGATTTTTAGTCGCTTAATCGGTTAGGAAACTTGCAACAGTGATCCCAGTCACTTCTAGTTCTCCATCTCCATAGTTTAAGACATCATCTTTAGTTCTCTAAGATACTAACAGATGTTCTTATTATCAATCCAGTGACTATCACTTGGATTGACCTGTTTGTGACTCCATATGCTCAAAGCGTATGAGACACCAGGTCACGTACATTTTTCAATGTACGAGTTCTCAAAGAGTGTTAACAACTTTAAATTTATCCCAGTAGATATTTATTCCTAGAATAAAGGTTGTTTCTCCCAAGAATTCTACGGAGAGTTTTCATGAAAGCCAAGCTTTCACCGATTATAATATGGAATATCATTTTCCAAGAAATGACATATCATTATCATAAGGACATTTAATGTCAGTGCGCTCCCACTAACCTCTTTATATACACAAGAATCATTTCGTTTTGAATTAAATCATACACCATTATGATTACATCAAAACGTTAGTTCCAAGAACGTAATGCTTACTTCAACCCATCTATGGATCGAATAACCCGCAAACCTTGTTTGCTAGTTTTGGTACGATAAAATCGCCAGGATGTTGTAAACATCCTCCAAGAGGTTTCCTTTTCAGGAAAGCGATTTTTCGGTTCAGCTGCCATATTTCATAAATGAAACATGCAGCATCAGCAAGCATTTTCCAAATGGATTTAATGTGGCAACATGTAAAAGATTTCGTTGTAATCAACACAATGTTGATAACGATACCTTTCCGCTACAAGCCTAGCTTAGTACGTTGGTATTTTGCCTTCCATGTATGTCTTCCTTGAAGACTTATATAGTACCAATAGGCATAATGCCTTGCGGTACAATAACTAGTGTCCAAACATAGTTGATATACATGGAATCCATTTCAGACTCATGGCACTTTGCCATAATAGAGAGTCGATATCCTGTATCACTTCATCATACGTAGTCAGTTCGTATTCCTCAATAAGATTGACATCTTTATGAGGTGATATCAGATTCCCATACCCAGGTTGTTTTCTGACTCTCTCTGATCTACGCGGTTCTTGTGTATTAGAAGATTACTGGTACAGTTTCATCCTTGATGAACTGTTTGTGTTCCATTAAGGACTTGGTGCTTTGAATAGTATTACTCCGATTTTCATCGAGTTTTACTATCCTCCCACTTACCACTACATATCGGTATTCCTTTTAGGAAAACCGCATGGCGAGCAACAATTAAAATTGTTCTATTGTGAGATGTATAAGTACTATACTTTGGTTTCCCTAGGATAACCTACAATTGGCACTTGTCCAATTTGGGTTCTTGTTTGGTATCATCCAAACATATGCCCAGCATTCCCAAATCATCAGGAGTGAGAAAGCCTAGTTTCTTTCCTGTTCATATCTAATATGAAATCTGTCAAACAGATTTTCATGGAACCTTATTCAAAATAAGTATTGCGCTGTTAAATTTTATCCTTCGAAGGAAAATGTTTAGCTCAGAGCGACTCATGATTAACCTTATCATGTCCAACAAAAATTGGTTTCTCCGTTCGGACACACCGTCAAATTGACGTGTTCGGGAGGAGTCCTTATTGAAAGAATACTATACTCTTTCAAGTATTTGAGAAACTTATTGCTTAAGTATTTTCATCATGGTCAAACTGTGATGTTTTAATACTTTATCCGATCTGTTCGTCTATTTCGTGTCGAAACTCCAAAAGTTTCTGATTTGTGTTCTTCAAAAGAAACACAACCATAACGCGATGCCACATCTGTAAAGGTCACGAAATATTCATATCCATCTCTAGCCTAGCTAGACATGGGCCCACTTACGTCACTATGAACAAGGGCTAATAGATCGGTGGAACTTACACTTTTATCAAGTAAAGGTGTTTTAGGTACTTTTCCTAATAAACTAGATTCGTAGACATCATTTGAATGGAATCAAATCCGTCCTAGTATCCACTATTCAAAAGTGTGGATATACGAGTCTTGTTTAATGTGTCCCAGACAGCACTGCCACAAATAAGTCTCATCTGATCAAATCAGTTTGAGCTACTTGTTTGTCATGTTATATGTTTGAGATTTATTTATATTCAAAATATAAAATACTGTTATTCACATCTAATGTGTTTATCTCAACATCATTTTTATATAATAAAACACTTTAGTGTTCTAGAATATAAAGGCACACTCGCAACGAGTTATACTCGATATAGAGATAATGTTTCTAGTCAAACTAGTTACATTATAACAGTTTCCTAATTTAAGTACACAGCCAAAGGGTAGTTCCTAAACTAGGTATCTACGGTTGAAACAGCGACTGTCGTCCCGTTTCCAATTCGCAGATTAATCTCATCTGAAGTCAGTATCCTGCTCACAGCAGATTCTGCACATCAATGCATATTTATGTATCACACTAAGTATCTAAAATCCAATTTTAATACTAGTAGTGAACATATTTATGACAAACATATTTGAAGTCAGAACCTTGTCCTGTCTTCTATTCCTTCATGTCTGCTTTGTCCATACGGCAGTCATGCTTCAATGACCCCGTTTGTCACAAGTTAGGCAGACATCTTGGGATATGTCATTTATCTTCCTAGAAGATTATAATGATTTTGCCTTTGCCCGTTTCATATTCCAGAAGTCTTTGGCCAAGCCTTGGTCTTCTATAATATCGAAGTAGGGTGCGCCTTGCGCTTCTTGCCTTATTGCAAACTTTGACTTTGGTCTCCTTGAGAATAGTCATTAACTCTCCAAGAGTTGTTTATTGCAATTCAATACTTCTAAGATCTAAGAATAGATCTATGAAGATCCTTCAATTTCATTATCATACTTTAAGGATCTAATCCTTACTTCTGATTAAGAAATTAAGGAGTCATTATGGCAAGCATAATGGATTAAACATTAAAGTTACCATCACATGAATCTTCCAAAGATCATGCTATACTATTTGCTTAACTCCGGGCTCAGGCCTAAGATGTTATTCTATCAAATAAAGTAACTTCTTAGTTTCAGGACTATCCTGAAATTTATTCCCAATTTGAAAATTAAAGTCGTTTGAACACATTTTCCCTAGGATAATGTTTTAAACATTAATCTTTCAATTTAATCTTGATTCTAATAGTCCAACTATTTAATCAACGATTTCAAGTACAATCTAATGTAATGATTACTATAATCTAACTATATAACTTATTACAGTTTAATTGGTTAAAATCAAATATATATTGATTACTATAATCCAATTAGATAATCATTATAAATGATCGGTAAAATCCAAATATATTGATTACTATAATCCAATTATATAATCATTATAAATGAAGAAGTTTGAATACAGTCCAACTGTTTAATTAAAACAACTATTAAATATTAGTCCAACTAACATTTGACGAATAATATTTGATTGAGCGCGTATGGCAAGTAACTAAACGAATATTGCAAATCTAATAATTGCCTCCCACTATTTTTCGGCGAACCTCTAACCCTTTGTCGAGTACTCGGGAAACCATGTTTCCTAGTGGGCTAGGATCCCGTTAAATAACACACAATCTTGACTTTGGCCAACAAATTGTATGATACTTAACTAGGTAGATCTCTAAGATCAATTGGATCTCATCCATTCCTAGATCCAGTAGGTGGACATCCAAGTCCGCAACATATATCTTATATATGCCAATATATCAAATATATTACCTAACCTTTTTCCTCTGAATCAACTAAGTCTTGGCTTTGGCACAACAAACTTAATGATCCCAGTTAAGCTGAACCTATTGACATGGAAAGCTTCGTAATCAATGTCGATGGACAAGAAGTGATCTTGACTTTGGCCAACAAATCACGACTTGGACAAGACACCGATATGGAACAAAACTCTCATGATTGAAACACATCCGCAATTGACAAAGGTCTTGACTTTGGCCAACAAACCAATGCCAACTTTGGATCTTGAGTAAGAATCACTCAACGGAAGGAAAAACGCTTAATATGTTTTGAGGGTTTTTCGCGTGCAAATTGGCAACCAATTTATTATCTTTGTTAAGGTCTCATCATCATACACCCTTAAACATGCATTCTAAATACATAATAAAGCGCGTATAAATAAATAAATTAATAATGATTTGCAGATGGATATCTCACAAATTGTTCCTAGAACAAATCACTCATTTTCCTCTCCCCGGCTAGAACTATTCTAATTCTACCTAATTACAAAATGCAATAAAGAAACCTCATTTACATTGAGGGGAATAAGTGAGAAGAGAAATACAATGAGAAAGGAGATAAAAGGCTGGACACGTAGGTCCAATTTAATAAATTCTAAACTTATTACAACAATTTCCAAAACTGCCATTGCCCTTCTAATATCCATCCGATATACATTATTCTTACAACACATTCATGTATTCATACAAATCATGTTATTCAATCAATCTAATCCAATTAATTAATCTTTGAATTAATGACCATACAATGTTCATACAACGATTTGATTTGCGTGAGTCAAACTCGTTTAAGAATAAATACTCAAAGTAAGTATTCTTGAAATATATTTAACTACAACTTTAAATCCAATTTATTTGTATTCAATACTAATTCCAATTTAATTCCAAATTAAATATATATACACTTACTTATAAGCCTTAAGACTTGGATTCCAAATCCAATCTTAATGGGTCTCAAAGGCCCAATAACATCCAATGTCATTTCAATTAAAGTCCAATGGGCTTTTAATTGATTCTTAAGGCATGGGCTTTGGCCAAAATGGATCAAACCCAAAATACCAAGGCCCAATAGGAATCACCCTATTGCCAACAAATCAATTTAGGCCCATTAGGCCCAATTAAATTCTTTAAAGGGCCAAGTGATGTATTTGGACTTTATGGAATTGATTTTGGGCCCAATTGGATCCAATCCAAAAGTCCAAAACCAAACTTAGTCAAATCAAGCCCATTAAGCCCAAATACACACTTTTAGCCCAATACATAATTAAAGGCTTATTAACATAATTATAATATTCTAAATATCACAATTATTTTAATTAAAGTGTATTAGCCATGATTAATTAATTAAACTCAATATTTCCAAAATACCAATTAACTTAATTAATCATGCTTAATCCATCAATTCATGCTCAACACAAATTGAAGCCAAAATACATCATTTCATGCTCAACACAAATTGAATCCTAAATTCATCATTTCATGCTCAACATGCTCTTTGATTTTAACATAAACATTATTGACTTTGATTCTAATCTAATCAAACCAACAATCAACATTTAAACATGCATTTAAACACATCATTTTATGCTACAAAAATCAAAAAATCTGCAGTGGACTGCACTGTATATTTGGCCACCTTAAGGAATTATAAAAAATTTTGATCCAATCAATTTTTCTGAAATCTAATCATGCACAACTCTAAGTTAACATATTCTAAGCATGCTCAAAGCATCAATTTGAAAGAATCATGCTCAAAACATAAAAGCCCCAAATTTTAGTCTCATGAACCCTAAAATTTTCATGCTTAAAATTGGCTCTTGATACCATTGTTAGTGTTCCTAGAACATGCTAAGGATATAATAAGCATGAAAACATGTTAATAAATTCAAAATAAGTTGCGGAATTACGTACATTGAATGGATTTGAGCTTTTAAAATTTTGAGAAGAAGATCCAAGATCCAAGATGCTTCCTTTGTTGATTCCAAGCTTTGAGTTGAAGATCTCCAAGATCCTTCCTTTGTTGATTCCAAGCTTTTGAAGTTGTTTCCCTATCACCTTAGTTGATTCCATGAAGTGCTATCTCCTTTGAAATTGCAACAAAATCAAAGAGAATAAATGAAGGCCATTCACGCCCATTTAAGAGAGTATTAGGGTTTCCATTTTGTTCCATGTGTGTTTTGTGTGAAGCATACACAAGTGAAGAGAGAGAGAAGAGTTTTAGGTAAAACCAATTTACCCTTTTACCTAAACAAGGTAGTTGGGTAAATGGTTTCACCAAAACCATTCAAAATTCAAATGTCTCTACGAACATTTTCCGCGGCTCGGTTCCGTTTAATCCGATTAAATGAACTTTCGTCGCTAAATAATTAAATCTAATTTAATTAAATAACGATGCCTCGCAAATATATTACGAATGTCGTTTATGAATTAATTCTAAATTAATTCGTTCGTTCGTATTAAAGTCCGACTTTAATTCCGTAATGAAGTCCAATTCATATTAATATATCCAATATATTAATTTTAGCCCATACGAATAAATTAATTAGAAAAATCAAATTTAACAATTAAATTTATTTTACCGATTAATTCCAAATTAATCCCGTTCTCTCTCTTCCGAACACATTTAATCCCAGATTAAATAATACCTCAATTAATCCCAGATTAATTTTCTCTCTCTTAATTAATCCCAGATTAATTATCTCTCTTAATTAATCCCAGATTAATTCTAATTAAATCAACTGTCATCGGTGAATCTTTGGGAAGCGACCTAAGAGATCCCTGGATATGTTGGCAGTAAATACGGTCATCAGATTATCCGAATATGTGCGTACCTCGTACCACGTGCTTACCGATTTACAAGACATTGTTGGCTTCTAACAAAGCACCGTGTCTACCCAATTCTCCAGAAATATTCTTACTGGAATATATAATCTATGTCAGGCGTAGTATACGTAGTATTGCATATTGAGATCCAGTATCGGATTGTCACGTGCTAGGCCTGGGGCTGGAATGTGTCTGCCCCGTACGAAGCACATGTCGGATGTCTGGTAACTAGTCTCTATAATCAGACATACATGACCTAGTCATAATATCCCGATGACTGCAGTACTTAAGAGCACTAGTACCGTATCCTACGTGACATCATCTCCACTATGACTGGAGTGATACTTCCGTCTTGACATCACACCCAATACACTACGATTCTCGATATACCCAGCAGAGGCGTACACAAAACCTGTTAAAGCCCTGGATGACCAAAACTAAAGCATACCGATTGTCGCAAGTATTAGCGATGCAAGTCTCAGATTAAGACCAAATACACCTACCCTGATTTCGGACTTCCATAGACACATAGTAATACTACCAATGGAATTCCGAGGGGTCTATCCTGAGCGAAGCTGTTTTCCGTACCATCGGTAAAACACAACCTCCTATCACACTTGCATGAGTATCCTATACCCAAATATATGAGAACTATGCCGTTATGATCTCACATTACGCGCACAAGCATAATACTAGTCTATTCCGCATTATCGATGTCCAATCTCGATAATACTACGACCATGGATATTTAATGATTAATCCTTCGAGGACTGATACTGTCTCATATCATCTCAATCCATGAACTAATCATATGGACCTCCTATCATTTATACATCTAGGTGATCTAATCACAAATGATAAGAGTGCAATCTCCTTGTCACATAGTTAATTTGTACAATAACACCATGATCTGTACAAATAGTGACGCTATGGGTCATAACTGTCCAACAGGCCTTGCCCTTATTTTTCATTGGGCCTCGTGGCTTTAGGTCCGTACCCGTAAGCATGACGGAGGTTTTAAGCTCCGGTTTCAAGTCATTCTCTGCTTGCTTTATCAGATTGTACAATTCTGCTAAAGTAGCTTCTTTATTAGACAGATGAACTTCTACTAATAAATAAATGGGAGTTAATGAAGAATGTGAAAAATCAAACATTAATAATTCATTTGAAATAAATACACATTTAATTAACACAGTTTCAATCATTAATAATCTAAGAATGGTCATGCTAACGAGTGCCCTAAAGGCACTCATTAAGGATCAATTTTAGAAAAGTTTTCACATCACTTTTATGGAAAATACCAAAAATTATTAAAACATTAATTACTTTTTTCCTTTTTCCCATGAAAACTTTCCTAAAATGAATCTTTCCATCTAAGAAAACGAAGAGTTTTTTTAAATTAAGAAAATGAAATATTTGAGATTGAAGAACGTATTTTTAATTTTTAATAATTTTGGAAAATGCAAAATTTGGAGTAAGAATGTGGGGAATTATATAGTAATATTTCATTATAATTATTAACGTGGATAGCCTACGTGGATAGTTTGAAAAAGAAACTACTTTTTCAATTTTTATGTAGTATATAGATAAATAAATTGTTTCATTGTGATGGATGATTGAAATAACTAGCTGATGTGTAGCAATAAAAACGTAAAATTTAAATCATCCACATTGGCATTGGAAATTTCATGTGCATAAACTTCTATTAAGTATTTAGATATTAAATAGCTAAACGTGATGCTTTGTACTAATTATTTTTGAAAAATCATGCTTTGTAGATAACACGCAGGATCTTCAGCTTCATACCAGGAGGTTCCTCAGGCAGCAGGCCTAGCTTCAGTCAGTGAGTGGGTACTTTGTTTTATGCTTTATGTTTTATTGATATTTTTGATACTTTTGCTTTATATGTTTTCTGATATTTTGAGTATATATTTATAATGTGTTTTGAAAGTAAATGATTCAAATAACTCTGATTTCTGATTGTATGTGATGTGATGTGTGATTCATCACAATGCTTGTTTGACGTTTTTAACGTCTTTAACCCTCCATGGCGTCTATTCTAGGGTCCCGATCATCAGAAAATGGCTGGCTCATTACCCTATATCGACATGGTCCAGTTCGGACATTGCTCAGTCTTTGCGCATGTCTCAGGCAATGAACGCTTATTGTTTTTGACGAGATTATCCGAAAAATATGATATGAGATTTTGATTTTGATTTTCAGATTCCGATATGTTTTCCATAATAAGTTTTACTTGATTTTATTATCATGGTATCCACTCACCAGGTCGTTAAAATAATTTGACCCCCACAGTTTTAGCTTTGGTTGTAGGTCACCTAAGGACTTCTTATCGACATATACTCGGGTTGGAGGAGATGGACGCCAACTGCAGTCATACATTAGATATGTCATGGGTCCACACATTTTTGTTTATGTTGTAGGTCATAGGGCTATGTAATGAAGTCAGTGGAAATATTCTGATGCATGTAGCTATGATATGAATATAAAAGTTTATATAAAATGGATTGATACATGTGATTAAAATGCATATATGATTTTGATGTGTAATTCAGAATTGATGATTAATACATGAATATGAACAGGTTGTGTAAGTCTATTTACAAGTATTAGAATATGCCTCATTATGCATTACAGGTCTTGCATTTGCAAGTCTATGGCTTAAGAGGTGCTTATGTCATCTCCTACCGGTCAAGTCCTATATATATTGGGATGTGAAAAATATCAGAGCGCACAGTCATAGGGTATATGACTGTAGTGGTAGGGCTTAGATGTTTTGTGTACGATGTATGCCCGAGAACACTCGTACGTAAGGCATCATCGTTTCCAGGCTCCATCGATTCCAAATAAGTTCATTCTATGGCTTCTTAGGAAATATCACGTACTAGAATTTGTTAACTTTTTCTCGGTTGTTAGAATAGACAGTATTTTCCACAAGTACACCTGACAGTAAGACGAATACAAGAAGCCTTAGCTCAGTGCCAGACTAGATTTAGTTTTACGAAATTATTGCAGAACTACTAAGGGAGTTCAAGATTCATGATGGTAAATTCTGATTTGGAGGATTAGTAGCCTCAAGAAGTGCAGGCCTTTATGGCACAATCTGACAGCTTCGTTGATGATCTGTACTCAATTAGACTCCAGAACCAGATAATAATCCTGATGACACGCTCACAAAGTGGTTCCTTACTCCCAAGTATAAGAGTGTCGAAGTAATAAAATAACCCGATAAGAGCGGGGTCGATCCACATGGAATAGATTTAATAGGATAAAATAAAAATTTAAGTGAAAAAAGATTGGATTTTTTTGAAGTGATTGGAAAATTTTAAATTGGATTACAACAATAAGATAAAATATTAGGGTTAGAGGATCCACTTTTAATATTAGATTTATAAATCTCACTTGTTATAATATATAAATTGTCATTATTACCTAATTAATTTATTTCAGGAATTAATTATGCCAAAACATATAAAACCAACCATAAAGACGATGATAACTTTTATCAATAACAAGTCGAATTATGCACTCAATTATGTCAAATAAATAAAATCATCCATATATGCGGTAACAAAGTTCGTCAATAATTAATCCAGATTTAAATTAAGTATTAATCATTAGATTATAATTTATATATTATAATATAAGTGAGATTAATGTAAATCTTCATATTAAAAGCTTAACACATTATCCCAGTAAAAAGAAATTAGCTACTCATAATTTGAATAAAAACACACATAATTTTATTATTAAAAAAAAAAAAGATTACAAGAAAGCTTTAAAAAATTAACACACAAGACACTCCCTTCCAAGTTTTCCAGAGAATCCTTAGAAGAAAGTATGGATTCTAATGCTCCTAACACCCTCTTTTTATAAAGGTGCTTCAATTCCTCTACAAAGCTTTCCCCGACAAATTGCTTGAAATTTTCAACTTATGGGGGCCACATCATGTGAAATACACCTAATCAAAGTTGGCATTATTGATTAATTGTTGCATTTGCATGATATTTCCATCAAAGTTATTTTCCAGGCCATAAAATTCATACAAAATGACTAATGATGATGTGCCCTATATGTTGGTGCTAATTACCGAAGTCTCATTTCACCGTTTTTTTTTTTGGGTTTTGAATAATAATTACATATAATACACTTTGGAATTTTCATCAATTTTGATATTGAAAATTTCAGAATTAGAAAATCTTGTCAACAATAAAGTTGTAGATATTTGACTCTTCTTTCATCTGGAACTAAAATGCCTTTAATCTGATATCGAAGTAAAATGTTATGGCAAAAATACGAACATTACACATGGTTGGAATTTTCACAATTGTACATTGTTAGAACGCCCTATTAAATTTCTAGCCTCCAAAATCTAAATGCCAAATCCATTTTTCTAGATATGCTTACAAAGTATTATTTCACCTACATAAAAGATAAAAATCACAATAAAAATATATAAAAATATAAATTTAATTATTATTTTACAAATATGTTAAATTAAGGGGATTAATGAAACTATAAGTGTAAAATGATTAATTTTTCTTTTAATAAATGTGCAATTTTTAGTGTTCATCACCTGACACGATACATTACATTGGCAAAATAATCTGAAGTATGCAGTTGTAACATCCCGCCTAAGCCAGGATGCTACCGGCAGGAGACAGACTAATCCTGCCTCCATAAGCCTCTGACTCTTGACGAAAATTCGGCATGACCTCTGCTAAAAGTCATGCAACCTGGATCAAAGTCCAGCATCTAAATACAACCTATAGGGCCTAACACACAGTCTAACACTAAATAATCAACTCAAGTCATAATCCAACTGGGCTCCATGCCCAAAAATGTGTATAAATAAAAACTTTTACAGTTAACTTATACAACACAAATTCTTTTACAACTACACTTATACAACTTGACTCTGATACTCCCAAGACCTGGTGACTGGCTGACTGCAATGCTGATATTCGGCTCCTCAAGCTCTGAAGACTATGGTTGACCGATCAGGTCACCAACCTGCAAAACTCAAACATTGTTGGGGGGTGAGTCATAAGACTCAGTAAGTAACTATGCTCATTCCTTGAGCATCAAACACATGCAAAAGTCCAACTCGTTTAAGAATAAGTACTCAAAGTACGAATTCTTGAATTATATCAAACTACAATATTAAATCCAATTTAATTTGTATTCAATACTAATTCTTTATTTAATTCCAAATTAAATAATTACACTTTATTAATGAGTCTTTGCGACTTAGATTCTAAATCTAATCTTAACGGGTCTCAAAGCCCAATTAACATCCAATGTCAATTTAATTTGAAGTCCAATGGGCTTTCAATTAATTTATAAGGCATGGACTTTGGCAACCAAAGCCCAATAAGGAATCACCATTTGCCAAAATTCAATTTAGGCCCATTAGGCCCAATTAAAATATTTAAAGGCCCATTTATTATATTTGGACTTTATGGAAATGGTTTTAGGCCCAATTGGATCCAACCAATTAACCTAAACCAAACTTGGCCCAACCAAGCCCATTAAGCCCAAATACAACATTTTTAGCCCAATTCCAAATTAAGCCCAACTAATTAAATTCTAATATTCCAAATATCATAATTTAATCAATTAAAGTGTATTAGCCATTATTAATTATTTAAATCAACATTTCCAAAATACCAATTTACACAATTAATCATGTTTTATTACTATCAATTCATGTCCAACATAATTGATGCAAAATCAATCCAACATGCTTCCAAGGCTCTCGACAATATGATGACTTTTATATCAATTTTGATTTCAATCCAATTAAATCACAAACTAAAATATCCCATGCATTTTAAACATATCCAATTGTCTAAAATTCAAAAATCACCAAGAGCTAGGGCTCCTACACCATTCGGCCAAGCCAATGCATTTGGGGAAAATTAATCCAATTATTTTTTCATCAAATTGATTATGTACAACTCAAAGTTAACATATTATAAGCATGCTCAAACAAATAATTTGCCTAAAACATGCTCAAATCAAAAATATCCAAATTAAAGTTAAGAACCCTAAATTCAATTTCATGCTTAATAACCACTCTGATAGCATTGTTGGGTTTTCTAGGTCAAACCAAGATCAATTAAGCAATGAAACATGTGAATACAACAAAGTAAGAATGCGGAAAATACTCACCTTGATCGGATTTTGGATGCGTTGAACACAAAAATTCTGCTCCTTGAAGAATTCGGCCAAGCTCATTGTGTTGATCTTCAAGCTCCAAGCTTTGAGTGTTGATTCCAAGCTCAAGGATTGGTTTCCCTATCACCTTTGAATACCTCATTGTGTGTGCTAGCACTTGTGATTTTGAAACAAAAATCTCTCAACATGAACCCTAGGTTCACGCCAAAGTGAAGAAGAAAATGGGGGGGGGGGGGGGGGGGTTTTTGGTCTTGATGAAGAAAAGAAAGAGAGAATGAATGTTGTGTGTTGATTTCAAAAATCAAAATAACCTAATACCAAATATCAAAAATTAGTAAAAGGTCTTTCACACATCAATGAATTAAGCTTGTGTGTTTCACAAGTTTCCAACAACCCAACCACTTCCATCAACCAAAAGTAGATGAGATGGACTAGGTGATGTGACTTGTGTGGGCCCCACTTGATTCAAAATCCGAGTGGGCCCGCATCACATCCCGGGCTCAGGTTCGCTAATTCCGAATTAATGAATTTTCCGTTGCGACGTAATTAAATCAAATTTAATAAAATAATTATGCCTAGTAAAACTACTATTAACGTCGCTAGCGAATTAATTCTAAATTAACTCGTTCGCCCGAATTAAAATCTAATTTTAATTCCGCGTCGAATTCTAATTTAGTATAATATATCAAATATATTATTTTATCGATTAATTCCAAATTAATCGTTCTCTCTCTAAATAATATTTTATCCTTGATTTTATCTCTCATCAATTAATCCTAGATTAATTTTCTCTCTCTACTAATTAATCCCAGATTAATAATGTGCGAGTCATACGTCATCGGTGAATCTTCGGGAAGTGACCTATGAGATCCCCGGATATGTTGGCAGTAAATCCGGTCGTCGGACTATCCGAACACGTACGTACCTAGTACTACGTTTTTACCGATTTACAAGACAATGTTGGCTTCTAGCAAAGCACCGTGCCTACCCAATTCTCCAGAAATATTCTTAAAGGAATATTTAATCTTTCTCAGGCGTAGTATACATAGTATTGCGTATTGCGATCCAGTATCGGATGTCACATGCAAAGCCTGAGGCTGGAATTGTGTCTGCCCCGTACGAAGCATATATCGAATCTCTGGTAACTAGTCTCTATAATCGGATGATCTTGACCTAGTCATATTATCCCGATGACTGCAGTACTAAAGAGTACTAGTTCCGTATCCTGCGTGATCATCATCTCCATATGACTGGAGTAATAATTCCATATCGACATCACACCCAATACACTACGATTCTCAATATACCCAGAAGAGGCGTACACGGAACCTGTTAAAGCCTCGGACGATGAAAACCAAAGTCTATTGATTGTCGCAAGTATTAGCGATGCAAGTCTCAGGTTAAGACCAAATACACCTACCCTGATTCGGACTTCCATAGACACATAGTCATACTACCAATGGAATTTCGAGGGGTCTATCCAGAGCGAAGCTGTTTCCGTGCCATCGGTAAACACAGCCTCATATTACACTTGCATAAGTATCCAATACTTAAATATATGATAACTATGTCGTTATGCTCCCACAACTCGCACAAGTGCAATACTAGTCTATTCCGCATTATCGATGTCCAATCTCGATAATACTACGACTAGAGATATTTTAATGATTAAACCTTAGTGGATTAATATTGTCTCATATCATATTAATCCGGAACTAATCATATGGAATTTTATCATTTATATATCCCGGTAATCCAATTACAAATGATAAAAGAGCAATTTCCTTTATCACATAGTTAATTTGTACAACAACATAATGTTATGTACAAATAGTGATGCTATGGGTCATAATTGTCCAACATGTGCTTGACCGATCAGGTCACCAACCTGCAAAACTCAAACTTTATTGGGGTGTGAGTCATAAGACTCAGTAAGTAACTATGCTCATTCCTTGAGCATCAAACACATGCAAAGTCTGAATCATGTTTCTATATTAACCTAAACCGTCTATGTGACCATGCAATATTTAGAAGTCTGATTTAGCCATATAACTTTTATCCATTTTATTTCCATGTAACTTGCTACTGGTCTTCTTATCTGAACACACACATACATACTTTAACTTCTGTTTACTACATCCATATTAATCACTCATATTAAATACATCAAGTTATACTTTACTAACTAACAGATTAAGATTCATCACACTTCTGCTGCGCTACTCTGATTCTTCTCTTTACCTTTCTGTATACTCTGAGCTAGTCTATATTAGACAATTATAATAACTTTATTTCTTTTACTATCTTGAAATATCATCAAATCGGTTATACTAAAAATTCTATTTCTGTTAAACATTTAATCCACTATCACCAACCATGTATATATACATATGTTATCGTATCATCATGTTCTAGCATCTTTACAATATGTTTTATTTTTCTAAGTAAACATACAACTCATACAATCATCATTAGCATGTATACCTTTAAATAAAATCATGTTATTATGCACTAGTATTTTGCAAAATGTTACTTCTATATAAACATGCCACGCACAAATATTAACCATATATGCATTTCGATGCAATCATGTCATGCTTTTATGAACTATTACTTTAAAACTTTTTTATGAAAAACTTACATGTAAATGTACTAGTGCTATAATGCATTAACATCAACTATATGCATCTCAGATGAATTACTAGAATATATGATTCATATGCATGACTTGTAAACTATACTCTACTTTAACATGCTATGTTTTTAGAAAATGCTTTCTGAAATCTTTATGAAAGTTCTCTGTTGAAAACTTGACTTAAAAAAAAAACCGGGTTCTACTTTAAAATTCTGAATCTCTTATAAAACTGCTATTTCTGGAAACTTTCTTTTCTAAAAGCTCTTTCTAAAATCTATATCTGTAAACTGAATTCTGTATCCGAAAGCTAAAAACTTTCTCTGAGTTCCGTGTCTCTGAAAACTATTTTCTGGAAATCTGATATTTCAAAACTTCTTTTCTGAAAAACTGATAGATAAGTGTTTGCTGAAAAACTGACGAATGGGGGCGTTACGTATCGCCGTCCCCCCATACGCCCTAGAGCCAGATATGCAAACCCACGACATTGGGGCGTTACGTATCGCCGTCCCCCAAAGCATGCCATACCTGCCCTAAAACTGGTGGTCTTGGGGCGTTACGTTTCGCCGTCCCCCAAGCCACAAACTAGAACTGGGGGTGTGAATCTGTACTACCACCCAAGCTCTGAAATAGAGATCAGGTACACGAACCTATGCCGTCATCCTGTCTCAATAAATAGGATCTAGGGGCGTTACGTATCGCCGTCCCCCTAGTCCTCTACATGTGCACGTGTCTCTGAATCCAACAATTCCAACGGAATCACAAGTTACATACTGAGGTGGGTTTTTCCCCCATGCCTCGAAAAACATAAAACTCATGCTTGAAATATTTATATCTCAAAACTGTAAGAAACATTTTCTGAAATACATAACATTCGGCCATGGCTTCTTTTAAAGGGATATTAGGAATTCTACAAATTAAAGACTAATCCATGTCAATAGGATCATTTTAAGCTTGAATCATTATTAATTAATATCAAAGAAACAAAATTACACCCCCTTTATATACATAAAGTTTCGGCCATATACCCCCTCCAAGTACATCATTCTCATTCGATCAATTTCAAGTTCAAAATTATACATATATCATCACCTAGCATTCACCCATTATCTATATTTAAAATAATCAACAAGCATCACTATTCATCTTCATCCCCATAATTGTTTTTTTGTCATAAACCCTAAATCTCATTCATTACACAATCAACCAAAACCACACTTCTAAGTTCTAACCATATCATATCATCACCAAACAACATTTAATCCATACCATTACACTTAATTCAAACAAAAATCAAAAACCCCCAATTCTAGATTTCATGGCTTTCAAATTTGAGAGGAGAAATTCATACACAAAACTGAAAAATCCATGGAAGAAATGACTTAAAACACTTACTTGCTCCATTTGGTGCTTGAATCCTACCATAGTTTGAAGAAAAATTAAGGAAGACAAGGAGGAAGATTACAAATGGCGTGCACAAAGGGAGGAGTTCACGTTAATTCTGGTTCTGGAAAGAGAAAGGATGAACAGGGGACATATTTATACTTAGAACTGATTTTTGAGTGTAAAATGAGTGGTGTTGATAGTGCCACATGTCTCCATCCAAGTGATTCTCGAAATTCACATGTGCTGTTATGAAAACTGTTATTTTTAGCTTAGTTCGGGTCATGTTTTGGAGAAATATTCAACACAAATTTTGTGCGTCTATATTTTCCCTTCGAAACGATATATTACTCGTCAAAATCAGAGTTAAAACGAAGAAGTTATGGCTATTTTACTAACAGCTGTTCAAAACGGAAAATTAACGAAAAAGCATCAAAACTTGAAAATTTATCCCGAGTCTCCGGTCGGAATTTATAAGTCATGAAAATCATTTTCATACACTAAAATGAATATTAACATGCTTCGCATAATTATTTACTATGCTGGGCAGGTTACGGATGACCCGGATATTACAGCAGTATATGTTAGGATCCACGAATTTGATGATATAATTGCTTACTCAGCGGCAGTATCATTAGCACATGAAATTTCCATAAAGGGTGCCAACCCCGTAGCTTCAAAGAGCTATTTCTGATAGTATTTAGCCAATCGTTAGACTTCAAATAAACCACGATGACTAGTAAAAGTGATGTTCTAGACGCTCATATGATATTTTTCACCTAATCTTGTAAATCAGGTTTTTGATCTAGAACTTAGTTGAAAATTGTCACGACCCAAAACAGGGGCCAATGACAACGGGGTAAATTTGTTAGAAAATTATGACCCATAGCATCACTATTTGTAAAGAACATGGTGTTCTTGTACAAATTAACTATGTGACAAAGGAAATTGCTCTTTTATCATTTTTTAATTGGTTTACTTGGATATATAAATGATAAAAGTCCATATGATTAGTACCAGATTAATAAGATATGAGACAGTATTAATCCAAAAACGGTTTAATCATTAAATATCTCTAGTCGTAGTATTATCGAGACTGGACATCGATATGCGGAATAGACTAGTATTACACTTGTGCGCGTTATGGAAGCTTAACGACATATTTCTCATATATTTAAGTGTTGGATACTTATGCAAGTGTGATAGGAGGTTCTGTTAGCCGTTGGACCGGGAACAGCTTCGCTATGAATAGACCCATCAAAATCCCATTGGTAGTATGACTATGTGTCTATGGGAATCCGAATCAGGGTAGGTGTATGTGGTCTTAACCTGAGACTTGCATCGCTAATACTTGCGACAATCAGTACGTTTTGGTTTTGGTCATCCGGAGTTTTAACAGGTTATGTGTACGCCTCTTATGGGTTTACTGAGAATCGTATTGTATTGGGTGTGATGTCAAGATGGAAGTATCACTTCAATCATATGGAGATAATGATCACGCAGGGATACAGAACTAATACTCTCAAATGCTGCAACTATCGGGATAGTATGACTAAGTCATGATTATTCGATTACAGAGACTAGTTGCTTGTGATCCGATATATACTTCGTACTGGGCAGACACAATTCCAGCCCCATGCCTAGCATGTGACATCTGATATTGGATCTTAATACGCAATACATAGTATATTATTTCTGATACAGATTATATATTCCTTATTGAATATTTCTGGAGAATTGGGTAGGCACGGTGCTTTGCTAGAAGCCAACCATGTCTTGTAAATCAGTGAGAACGTGGTACGCGGTATACACGTGTCGGATAGTCCGACAACCGAATTTACTACCAACATATCCAGGGATCTCTTGGGTCGCTTCCCAAAGATTCACCAATGACATTTGACTCGAACAGAATTAATATGAGATTAATTATGAGATAGAAAATTAATCTGTGATTAATTACGTCAAGAATTTATCTGCGATAAAATTCGTATAGAAGAGAGAAAGCGATTATTTTGAATTAATCGATTAAATAATATATTGGATATATTAATTGAAATCAGATTTCAATGCGGAATTAAAATTGGATTTTAATTCGGGCGAACGGATTAATTTGGAATTAATTCGCAAGTGACTTTCGGAATAATTTTGCTAGGCATGATTATTTAATTAAATTGGATTTAATTACGTCGCGGCGGAAAATTCGTTTAATCAGATTAAACGAACTCGAGCCCGAAGTGTGTTGGGCAAGCCAACTTGAATTTTGAATTTAAGTGGTGGGGCCCACTAACTTACATGAATTGTCTACATGAGTGATGGGAGTTGTTGGGAGCATTTAATGTTTTGTTCACTCCAACATACTTTGCCTTTGCTTTTGCTTTTTGGAAAAGCAGCAAGTCAACTTTGTATTAAGTTTTGGAAACAAAATATCAAAAACTTCTATCTCATTTTCCTTCTCATTGCCGTGACATGTTTCTTCTCCTCCATTGATTTTGCTTCAAAAATCAAACAAGCTAGCACTTAGAGGAGTCTTGTGAGGTGATAGGGAAACTCACCATTGGGTTGGAAACCTTCAACAAAGATTAGAGCTTCATCAACATACAAAATTTTTGAAATCGCAAATCCGATCAAAGTGAGTATTTTCGCAACTCCATTTGATTTATTCACACAATATCATGTCTTAGAGACATTGGGCATGTCTAGGACACTAACAATTGTATCAGAGACATATCTAAGCATGATTTGTATTTAGGGTTTATGGACTTTATTTGAGGATTTTATGCTTGGAGTATGTATTTTTCCAAATTGGTTGTTTGGTTATGCTTTGATGATGATTAATTGGATTTGTGCATCATAGGATTTGAGAAAATTGATTAGATTAATTTTTCCCCAAATTCTTAAGCTTGGCCGAATAAAGACCCTAGTTTTCTCATGGTGATTTTTTTATTTTAGACTATTAGATGAGTTTAAAGCATGAAATGAATATTAATTGTTGGTTTAATTGGATTGAAATCAAAATTGGATATTATTTATGCCCATTTCCGTGAGCTATAGCATGTTGTGATGGTTTGATTTTGCTTCAATTTGTATTGGACATGAATTGGATGATTAAAGCATGATTAATTAATTTAATTGATGTTTTGGAAATATTAGTTTAATTAATTAATTATGGTAATTATACTTTAATTAAATTAATGTGATGTTTGGAATATTATGTTAATTATAAATTAGTCTTTAAATTTGATTGGGCAAATTTGTTGTATTTGGGCTTAATGAGCTTGGTTGGGCCAATTATGGTTTTGGACAATTGGATTGGATCCAAATTGGGCCTAAAACCATTTCCATAAAGTCCAAATATAACTTCTGGGCCTTTAATAATTTAATTGGGCCTAATGGGCCTAATTGATTTTTGGCAAAATGGTGATTTCTTAATGGGCCTTGGCTATTGGATTGGATCCATATTGGCCAAAGCCCATGCCTAAAGAATTAATTGAAAGCCCATTGGACTTTAATTAAATAGGCATTGGATGCTAATTGGGCCTTTGAGGCCCATTAAGATTGGATTTGGAACCCAAATCTTTAAGGCAAATAAATAAGTGTAATTATTTAATTTGGAATTAAATTCGAATTAGTATTGAATACAAATTAAATTGGATTTAAAATTGTAGTTCGATATAATTCAAGAATACGCACTTTGAGTATTTATTCTTAAACGAGTTGGACTCGCGCAAATCAAATCATTGTATGAACATTGGATGGTCATTAATCAAAGATTAATTAATTGGATTAGATTGATTGATAGCATGCTTTGTGTGAATACTTGGATGTATTTGTATGAATAATGTATATCGGATGGATATTAGAAGGGTGGGGGCAATTTTGGAAATTGTTGTAATAAATTCGGAATTTATTAAATTGGACCTGCGTGTCCAGCCTATTATCTCTTTACTCTTTGTATTTCTCTTCTCACTAATTTCCCTCAATGTAAATGAGGTTTCTTTAATGTATTATGTAATTGGGTGGAAGTATGTATAGTGCTAGCGGGAGAGAGGAAATGGAGAGATTTGTTCTAGGAACAAATTGTATTATATATCCATCCGTATATCATTATTAATTTTATTCGCGCCTTATTATGCTTTTAGAATGCATGTATAAGGGTGTATGATGAGACCTAATCAAAGATAATAAATTGGTTTCCAATTTACGTGAAAAACCCTCATTAAATATTAAGCGATTTCCTTCCATTGAGTGGTTCTTTCTCAAGATCCAATATTGGCTTTGATTTGTTTGCCAAAGTCAAGATCATTTTCCATCGCGGATGTGTTTGAACCACGAAGGCTTTGTTATATATCGCATGTCTTGGGCAGTTATGACATGTTTGCCAAAGTCAAGGTCACTTTTGTACATTGACGTGGATTACGAAGCTTTCCTACTGTCAATGGGTCACCTTAACTGGAATCATTAAGCTTGTTGAGCCAAAGTCAAGGCTTAGTTGATTCAGAGGAAAAGGTTAGGAAATATATATTGGATATATATCTCGGACTTGGAGGTCCACCTACCGGATCTAGGAATTGGATGGGTTCCAATTGATCTTAGAGATCTACCTAGTTAAGTTACATATAGCTTGTTGGCCAAAGTCAAGGTTGTGTGTTATTTAACGGGATCCTAGCCCACTAGGAAACTGGGTTTCCCGAGTACTCAACAAAGGGTTAGAGGCTCGCCGAAAAATAGTGGGAGGCTAGTATTAAATTTGCAATTTCGTTTAATACTTGCTAAACACGCTCTTTTAATTTTATTTATCGTTGTTGTAAATAAATTAGTTTGACTTATATTTGTTTTATTGCTTTCTTTGAACAGTTAGACTATACAAGACATTACTCCACTTGTAGTTGGTTATATAGTTAGACTATAGTAACCATTACATTTTGAGTGTACCCGATATCGTTGATTGAATAGTTGGACTATTGCAATCGAGATGGCTGGAAAGATTAGCGTTAGGGACATCGTCATGGGCGATAATGTCTTTAACGGCTCCAATTTTCCAGATTGGGAGATGAATCTCATGATAGTCATGAGAGCTGAGAAGTTACTCTATGTCATAGAGAAACCTCTCGGGCCTAAGCCCGAAGTTGAGCAAACAATAGAGCATGAGTATTGGAAGACTCATCGTGATGATAACTTTAGCGCTCAATCCGTAATGTTTGCCGTAATGACTCCTCAATTTCGTCGTCAGAACAAATGATTGGATCTTTATAGTATGATGTTAAAATTTAAGGATCTTCACAGGTCTAATCATAGATCTCATAAGCATGAGTTGTGAAAGAAGCTCTTTCGCTCGCGTATGTCAGATGGTACATCTGTCGAGCACTATGTGTCGCAAATGATTGCTGATATCGAACTGCTAGGTCAGCTGGGCATTACCTTCGAGGCTGAGACTTTCATAGATTTGATCTTACAGTTTCTGCCTGACTGTTAGGGCGGGTTCATCATGAACTACAATATGATGAACCAAGAAAAGGCTCTTTGGGAGTTAATAGCGATGCTGAAAGAAGCAGAGCCAGAGCTTCTAAAGGGCAAGAAGCGCGAGGTGTACCTTACTTCGACATCCCAAATGGCCAAGGCTTGGCCGAAGGCTTCTAGGGGTGTGAAGAAAAGGTAGAAGAAGGGCAACGTTAAATCATCACAGTCTTCTGGGAAGACTAAAGACATATCCCAAGACGTCTGCCTACATTATAGCAAACAAGGTCACTGGAAGCGTGACTACCGTGAGTACAAGGCGGAGTTGAAGGAAATGAGGACATGCAAGGCTTCGGCTTCAGGTATGTTTGTTATAAACATGTCCACTACTGGTTTTAAAAATTGGTTTTTTAATTCTGGAGGTGGTACTCACATATGTACTGGTGTGCATGATCTTCTGATTAGCAGGATACTGGCTTCAGATGAGAACGACCTACGAGTCGGAAATGGGATGAGAGTCGCTGTTTTGGCCGTTGGAACCTATGTTTTGTATATGCCCTTGGGGCATGTAATTACATTAGGTGACTGTTATTTCGTACCTAGTTTGACTAGGAACATTATCTCTGCATTTTGTTTAACCCGTTGCGGGTATACCTTTGTATTCCGGAACACTGGGTGTTTTGTATATAAAGATAACATTTTGATATGTACTACTGATGCTAATAATGGTCTTTATATTTTGAATATAAATGAATCTCAAACATATAACATGACAAACAAAAGGCTCAAATTAAGTAAAACAGATGAAACTTATCTATGGCATTGTCGTTTGGGACACATTAACAAGACTCGTATATCCACACTTTCGAAGAGTGGATACTTGGACGGATTTGATCCTAATTCATATGACGTCTATGAATCTTGTCTATTAGGTAAAATGCCTAAAACACCTTTTAGCGGTAAATGTGTACGTGCCACCGAACTGTTAGCCCTCGTTCATAGTGACGTATGTGGGCCTATGTCTAGCAAGGCTAGAGGTGGATATGAATACTTCGTAACCTTTACGAATGATGCATCGCATTACAGTTATGTGTATCTTATGACACACAAGTCGGAAACTTTTGGAAAATTCAAAGAGTTTCGACACGAAGTAGAAAACAGATCGGTAAAAGTATTAAAACATTACGGTCAGATCGTGGTGGAGAATACTTGAGTAATGAGTTTCTCGATTACTTGAAAGAATATGGTATTCTTTCACAGTGGACTCCACCCGGAACACCTCAATTAAACAGTGTGTCCCAACGGAGAAACCGAACTTTGTTGGACATGGTAAGGTCAATGATGAGTCGCACTTAGCTACCAATTTCCTTCTAGGGATATGCATTGAACAATGCAATACTTATTTTGAATAAGGTTCCATAGAAGTCTGTTGGACAAACTCCATATGAAATATGGATAGGAAAGAAATTGGGTTTCTCATTCTTGAAGATTTGGGGATGCTGGGCATATGTTAAACATTTGGATGGTACCAAACTAGAACCCAAATCGGATAAGTGCCTATTTGTAATTGGTTATCCTAGGCAAATCAATTTCCACAACCCACAAGAGAACAAAAATATTTGTTGCTCTCCATGCGGTTTTCCTTAGATGAATTCTTAAATGCAGTGGTAAGTGGGAGGAAAGTAGAACTCGATGAAAATTAGAGTGATACTATTCCTGGCACCAATCCCCTTACGGAACATGAACAGTTCATCAAGGATGAGACTGTACCACAATCTTCTAATATACAAGAACCGCGTAGGTCGGAGAAAGTCAGAAAACAACCTTAGAGGTACGGGTTTCTGTTCTCACCTCATGTAGACATTAATCTTATTGAGGATAATAAACCGGCTATGTATGAGGTAGCGATACAAGGTATCGACTCTGCTTTATGGCAAGGTGCCATAAAGTCCGAAATGGATTCCATGTATACAACCAACTTTTACACTGGTTGATGTACCAGAATGCATTATACCTATTCGTAGCAAATGAGTCTTCATGGTGAAGACAGACATGGATGGCAACATATAAACATACAAAGCTAGGCTTGTAGTGAAAGGGTATCGTCATCAATATGGTGTCGATTACGACGAAACCTTTTACCCGTTTCCAAGATTAAATCCATTCGGATAATGCTTGCTAATGTTGCATATTTCGATTGTGAAATATAACAGATAGACGTCAAAACCGTTTTCCTTAAAGGAAACCTTTTGGAGGATGTTTATATACAACAATCTGACGGTTTTGTCATGCCAAAACATGCAAACAAGGTTTGCAAGTTAAATCAATCCATTTATGGATTGAAGCAAGCATTGCGTTCTTGGCACCAACATTTTTGATGAGATCATAATGGTATATGGTTTCATTCAAAATGATGATGATTCTTGTGTATATAAGAAGGTTAGTGGGAGCACACTGACATTGATTGTCCTATACGTTGATGATGTATTGCTTCTTAGCAATGACATTCCCATACTAAAATCAGTGAAAGCTTGGCTTTCATTAAAATTCTCCATGAAATTCTTGGGAGAGGCAACCTTTATTCTAGGAATAAGGATCTATTGGGATAGATCTAAAAGTTGTTGGCACTCTCTGAGAACTCGTACATTGACAGTGTTGAAGAGATTCAACATGGATCAGTCCCAGAATAAGCTGCTTCCGGTGTCACATGGCGTCTCTCTATCTAAGGACATGTGTCCTAAAACTCTAGATAAGAGATTCAATGAATCGGATCCCGTTCGCTTAAGTAGTCGGATCGATCATGTATGCCATGACATGTACGCGACCTGGTGTCTCATACGTTTTGAGCATATGTAGTCACAATCAGGCCGATCCAGGTGATGGTCACTGGATTGATGTTAAGAACATCCTTAACTATCTTAAATGAACTAAGGATGCTTTCTTAATTTATGGAGATTGAGAACTTGAGGTGACTGCGATCACCGATGCAAGTTTCCTAACTGATAAAGACGACTTTAAGTCGTAATAAGGGTATATATTTTGTTTAAACAACATAACAGTGAGCTGGAAATCTTCCAAGCAAGATACTGTTGCTGATTCAACAACAAAAACGAAATACATTGATGCGGCTGAGGAAGCAAAAGAAGCATTTCAGATCTATTAAATTCCTAATTGGATTAGGAGTAGTTCTGTTAGCAGCTGAGCTGGGCTACATAACAGGCTATGGAATTACGGTCTCATCAATGATCCAAGTATGTACTTCGATGGTTTCATCTGATTTGTGAGATCGTACATCGTGGCGATGTAAAGATCGAAAAGATCGTTTCAGATAATAACTTTACATATCCGCTGACGAAAGCGATATCTCAGCATAAATATGAGCGACCCGTACATAGTTCAGATGTTGGACACTTGAGTGATTGGTTATAGGCCAAGTCAGAGATTGTTAGACAATTATGACCCATAGCTTCACTATTTGTAAAGAACATGGTGTTCTTGTACAAATTACCTATGTGACAAAGGAAATTGCTCTTTTATCATTTTGTAATTGGATTACTTGGATATATAAATGATCAAAGTCCATTTGATTAGTACTAGATTAATAAGATATGAGACAGTATTAATCCACGAACGGTTTAATCATTAAATATCCCTAGTCGTAGTATTATCGAGACTGGACATCGATAATGCGAAAAAGACTATTATTACACTTGTGCGCATTATGGAAGCTTAACGACATAGTTCTCATATATTTAAGTATTGGATACTTATGCAAGTGTGATAGGAGGTTCTGTTAGCCATTGGACCGGCAACAACTTCATTCTGGATAGACCCCTCGGAATCCCATTGGTAGTATGACTATGTGTCTATGGGAATCCGAATCTGGTAGGTGTATGTGGTCTTAACCTGAAACTTGCATCGCTAATACTTGCGACAATCAGTACGCTTTGGTTTTGGTCGTCCGGAGCTTTAACAGGTTATGTGTACACCTCTTCTGGGTTTACTGAGAATCGTATTGTATTGGGTGTGATGTCAAGATGGAAGTATCACTTCAGTTATATGGAGATGATGATCACGCAGAGATACAAAACTAGTACTCTCAAATGCTGTAGCTATCGGGATAGTATGACTAGGTCATGATTATCCGATTACTGAGACTAGTTGCTTGTGATCCGATATATACTTCGTACGGGGCAGACACAATTCCAGCCCCAGGCCTAGTATGTGACATCCGATACTGGATTTTAATACGTAATACATAGTATACTATGCCTGATACAGATTATATATTCCTTGTTGAATATTTCTGGAAAATTGGGTAGGCACGGTGCTTTGCTAGAAGCCAACCATGTCTTGTAAATCGGTGAGAACGTGGTACGCGGTATGCACGTGTCGGATAGTCCGACAACTGGATTTACTACCAACATATCCAGGGATCTCTTGGGTCACTTCCCATAGATTCACCGATGACATTTGACTCGAATAGAATTAATCTGGGATTAATTACGGCAAGAATTTATCTGGGATAAAATTCGTATATAAGAGAGAAATCGATTAATTTGGAATTAATCGATTACATAATATATTGGATATATTAATTGAAATTGGATTTCAATGCGGAATTAAAATTGGATTTTAATTCGGGCGAATGAATTAAATTGGAATTAATTCGCAAGCGACTTTCGGAATAATTTTTCTAGGCATTATTATTTAAATAAATTGGATTTAATTACGTCGCGACGGAAAATTCGTTTAATCGGATTAAACGAACCCGAGCCCGAAGTGTGTTGGGCAAGCCAACTTGAATTTTGAATGTAAGTGGTGGGGCCAGTAACTTACATCAATTGTCTACATGAGTGATGGAAGTTGTTGGGAGCATTTAATGCTTTTTTCCCTCCAACACACTTTGCCTTTGCTTTTGTTTTTTTGGAAAATCATATACACAATTTGCAAGTCAACTTTGGTATTAAGTTTTGGAAACAAAATATCAAATACTTCTCTCTTTCCTTTTCATTCTCATTACCGTGACATGCTTCTTCTCTTCCATTGATTTTGCTTCAAAAATCAAACAAGCTAGCACTTAGAAGAGTCTTGTGAGGTGATAGGGAAACTCACTCTCGGGTTGGAAACCTTCAACAAAGCTTGGAGCTTCATCAACATATAAACATTTTGAAATCGCACATCCGATCAAAGTGAGTATTTCCGCAACTCCATTTGATTTATTCACACAATATCATGTCTTCGAGACCTTGGGCATGTCTAGGACACTAACAAAATTAACAAAACAAAATTGACAACAATACATGTTAAATGGTCAAAAAGTCAGTAGAAATGGTCAAAATATCAAAACATGACTTGGTCATTAAAACATGCCCCGGTGACCTTAAAACAAAAGGAAATATAAAATCATATAGAAAATATCCAAAATATTCCCACAGTTTAAATGTGAACACTTGTCGTGAAAAATATAATTAAAATTCAAATAATGGTTCGAATACGCAATGCATCATTTAAACTGCATAGTCTGATTATCTCAAATACATGTCAATTACTTCCACGAATGCACTAGCGCCACCGAAATGGTGAAAACTACTCACCGCGATCCGAACACTCTCGAGGAGTCAAACCCGCTCAATGCTCTCCGAAACTCCAAAACTAAGAACACACTCGCAGGCTCCGAAACTCCAAGGCCTAATCTAAAATTTTAAATTGAGGGGTAAGTGAAACCACGTGCTCAGGAGAGATTAATGTACTCACCATAATTGATTTTACCAAAACCCTATATGGTTAGTAAAGTATATATATATATATATATATATATATGTCCAACAAAACAATATCGAGGATGCGAGTTAAGAAATAACTGTAATTCAATCATTTTATCAATATAAATAAAATACACACCCTCGATAACATTAATCATTTAAATAAAAACATATGTGTGAAATTCCATATGAGGCCGCGTAACCAGACTCCTAACACTAGAGTTGTAAACAGACAATGTGTCACATGGGACCACATAATCGGTCACCTCAAACAGAAATCGTGAATAATCATTGTGCCACAAGAGGGCCACATAACAAAAATGATCATATGCCACGAATGGCCCATCATGATCAAATGCCACAATGGGGTAATAATAAACAAACCCTGCGAATGTTCGGGACTTTCACCTATGGACGCATCATCACCATCCAAATAGTGCCACTCGGGGCCGCGTATTGCCGTAACGGTTCATTGTTTACATAATCCATCTTCGGACTTCATGGCTTCCTTGTATTTTCCTGAATCGACCTCGAATATCACCTGTTTATACATAGTCGAATTTGTTTCCTCCAAGAAGAGAACATCAAGGCTCGCATAAGATGTTAGAAAAAATATGTCAGAAGGTCTTGATATTCTATTCGACTTACGTAGAACATGTGTTATAGATCCTTCACCTAGTTGAAACTCTAGTTCCATCTCAGGTTCCTCACTGTTGGGATCAAACTCATCAAGTTCAATCTTTCTACAATTCCTATTTTTTCTCAAAAATTTCTTTTCAAGAAAAGTGGCAAAACGAACAATAAATACATTTCGTTGCTTAAAATCGTAGAATTGATATCCTAAAGTTTTTTAGGATATCCAACGAACCTATATTTATACCTCATTGGTTCTAGTTTATTCCGCTGTGTAACTCTAACGTATGCAAGACAACCCCAAATCTTTAAATATCTAAGACTTGGATTTCTATTGAACCATATCTAATATGAGGTTGTAGAGATAAATTTTCGATGGAACTCTATAAAGTATGTGGGCAATAGTAAGTAAAGCATAGCCCTAAAGATAATATGGAAGATATGTATAGCTCACATAGATTGTGCTATATCTAATAAAGTATGATTTCTCCGTTAAGACACATCATTATGTTGAGGAGTTACTAGTGGACTATATTGGGCGAGAATCTCATTATCTCTTAAATAACTTTTGAATTCGTCGCTAATAAATTCCCCACATTGATCTGATCGAAGGCACTAAATGAATTTATCGATTTATTTTTCTACTTCATTTCGGAATATTTTAAACTTTTCAATTGTTTCTGAGTTATATATCATCAAATAGACATATCCATATCTTGACTTATCATCAGTGAAAGTCACGAAGTATTTTGAACCATCATGAGTGGTATAATTTAATGGGCCACACACTGTTAGGGTTGGTGCTCGGAGTGCCAATCCCGATCGTATTTATGTCAAATTCATAAATACGAGCAATTCTATTTTCCATAATATTACTAATTTAATGGTAGCACCCTTGTCTTTTATACACTTATTCGATCTAATTACGATTAGATATACGATTATGATTAGATCGAAACTGAATCTAGTTCAGTGATATGTGTATATTAGACAAAGACCCTAGGATTTATGATGTAGTGCGTGTTGAGTTCTAATATAGGTCCCAAGAATCATGAAAATCAAGCACAAAAACGCATGAATACATCAAAGGAATAAGGCGGAATACATACTCACATTGATTGGTTTGATGCTAGGAAGAACAAAACCCATTTTCCTCCTTGTTCAAGCTCGGTTTTGGCCTCCTTGAACAGCAGGGACTGCTCGGTTTTGGGCTGTGGTGGCTCCTCCAAAATCTGCCATTGAAGACCTCCATTGAAGCTCCAAGCTTCAAGCTCCAAAAATGGATTCCAAGCTCATAAATTTGTTTCCCTATCACCTATGTATAACCCAAGGTGTGTGCTAGCACTTAGATCTTGCAACAAGATCCAAAAGCTTCTCCATTTGCTCGGTCAAACCAGAAGAAAACGGTCATGGAGACCGTGAGAGAGAGATGAAGGTTTTTGGCTCCAAAAGCCTAAAACCGTAAAATGAGAGAGAGAATGAGTTACCAAATAAAAAATTGTAAAAGGGTTTATATAATTTCCAAAATATATAATAAACCATTTACCTTTTTTCTATTTCAAAAAACAAAGCATTAAATGCTTGTCACTCACCACAAATCAACTTATATCAATCACTCAAATGTCACATCACTCAAAGTGACATGTGATTTGACGTTTGATGTGACTTGCGATTTGACGCTTGATTTGACTTGCGTGCCGTACTCGCATTCGAAATGCGAATGTGCTCGCAAACAATCTCGGGCTCGGGTTCGCTAATTCCAAATTAACGAATTTTCCATTGCGTCGTAATTAAATGATTACGCCTAGCGAAATCACTATTCACGTCGCTAACGAATTAATTCAAAATTAATTCGTTCGCCCGAATTAAAATCTAATTTTAATTCCGCGTCGAAATCTAATTTCGTATAATATATCGAATATATTATTTTACCGATTAATTCCAAATTAATCGTTCTCTCTCTTTAACGATATTTTATCCGAGATAAAATATCTCTGTAATTAATCCCAGATTAATTTTCTCTCTCTTCCAATTAATCCCAGATTAATTAAAGTGCGAGTCATACGTCATCGGTGAATCTTCAGGAAGCGACCCATGAGATCTCCGGATATGTTGGCAGTAAATACGGTCGTCGGACTATCCGAACACGTAAGTACCTCGTACTACGTTTATACCGATTTACAAGACAAGGTTGGCTTCTAGCAAAGCGCCATGCCTACCCAATTCTCTAGAAATATTCTTACAGGAATATATAGATCTGTATCAAGCGTAGTATACCGTAGTATTGTGTATATCAGCCCAGTATCGGATAGTCACGTGCTAGGGCTGGGGCTGGATAAGTGTCTGCCCCGTCCGAAGCACATGTCGGATGTCTGGTAACTAGTCTCTATAATCGGATATACATGACCTTGTCATAATATCCCGATGGCCGGCCAGCACTTAAGAGCACTAATACCGTATCCTGCGTGACATCATCTCCACTATGACTGAAGTGATACTTTCTTCTTGACATCACACCCAATACACTACGACTCTCTGATAAACCCAGAAGTGGTGTACGCAGAACCGGTTAAAGCCCTGTACCACCAAGACCAAAGTCTATCGATTATCGTAAGAATTAGCGATGCATGTCTCAGGTTAAGACTATACACACCTACCTTGATTTCGGCCTCCCATAGACACATAGTCATAATACCAATGGGATTCCGAGGGGTCTATCCAGAGCGAAGCTGTTTCCCGTACCATCGGTGAAACACGACCTCCTATTGCACTTGCATAAGTATCCGATACTTATATATATGAGAACTATGCCGTTGTGCCCTCACAACGCACACAAGTGCAATACTAGCCTATTCCGCATTATCGATGTCCAGTCTCGATAATACTACGACTAGGGATATTTAATGATTAATCCTTCGTGGACTGATACTGTCTCATATCATTCTCAATCCAGGAACTAATCATATGGACCTCTCTTCATTTATACATCTAAGGTGATCTAATCACAAATGATGAGAGTACAATCTCCTTTGTCACATAGTTAATTTGTACAACAACACCGTGATCTGTACAAATAGTGACGCTATGGGTCATAATTGTCTAACAGTGTGCAGTTACAACGTAGTTTGTAATTGACATTGGGAAGCGCACTATAAGATGTATATCCTTAAATAAAGTTCCTGGTCAAGATTTACTAACACGAGTCAGTTAGTAAAATTCACTGAGATCAGTACATGTCGTATATCGTGACTTGGTCTGATGGTTTATCCCAATGAACCATGAGTCGCGGGAGACTCGTATAGACATGTAGGTGTTTATTTGATAAGAAATTGAATGACTCACTGAAGATTTCCTAATAGATGGTACACCAACGTCAATAGGAATCTTCTCGAGTTGAGCGAGCATAGTGTCATTTGACTTGAGATACCACAGTGGAATATATGAGTTATCCTCCACACTTTGATGGCAGTCACGTCATCGATCAATTCATGATTAGACCTCCATCTGTTCGTTGGGTATGGACAGATGCTCATGATATCCAGTGCCTATCAAGAAATGATCCGTCAGTCCTGTGTACAAGGCATATGCATCCTCATGTGTTTATGATCTAGTAAATCCATGGTCATGGTATAACTTCACAAATCAATTTCGAGTGTTATTTAGCGATCGTAAATTGAAAGTCGACTATATTATAACGAACGGGTTTGATGTTTTTATCTATACCCCAGATATAATATGGATAGCTTGTGACGGAGGGATTATACGTATGCAATAACCTCATCTTGTATAGTTTAGCGAGATTATCCGTGGTCGTCATAATTCATAAGTGGGTGAATTATGGACACGAAATTGGATTTCGTGATGGATAAACCTAAACTTATAGAGTCCCACAATATGAAGTGTACTCGTTGAGCACTTGGGCAACGCGATATGAATAATACGAATTATTCATAATACTACATCGAATTAAGTGAGTTAATTCGGATTGTTTAATCGGTTAAACGATAACACATGCATTATGGGTTTTTTGGCCAATCGTAATTATTGTGTATTTGTATTTGATACATAGTACAATTAGATACACATTAATTATTCGTCAAATGAGATCTGACACATGCCATAAATATATGTATTTGTTATTTATTGTAAATAAAAATACATATATAATAATAATTATATTAATTAATTATTTGGATATTTAATTGTTAAATATTTTAATGATTAATTAATAAACTTTTTTCATAAATGTTATGAAATTTGTCCAATTATTATTGGTTCAAATGGAATGACTTTATTAGGCTTATGTGTACAAATATGATTTGTTTAACATAAAGCTTATCTTATTATCATTTTAATTTATTGAAATTAAAAAAAGGAAAATTGACCAAAAAACCCCCATTATGTCGGTCAAGGCCATTTTAAAAAGAAATTTTTTTTATCTTATTCCTAATGAAAACCCACCATGGCCGAAACTTGTAGAAGAAAAGCCCTAGGATTTTCTTTGGATAAATCATGAAGAAAATGGAGGAAATTCAAGAAAAGGCTTAGGAAAACAAGGGATTAGAGGTAATCTTTTAAAACCCTAAGCCTTTGAAATTTGTTTCTGTAGACAATGCATTTTTGTATAGAAACCCGATGATGAGCCTCGTATGGAGGCACTACCCGATAATTTGCAGAAGTCACGGGAAACAGACTTCGGAAGGGAAATTAAAAAATAAGTACATCCTCAGATTTAATTCATTTTTTTGGTTTCGGGTTCGCTCGATGGATGGATCTTCATTTTAAATGCTAGCTTCGGCCCACAAAAATTCAAGCCACATGCCCAGGCCCACTAAGCCCAATCCAAGTATTCAAATCACATTTAACACATGTTAAAATCCAATCAAATCTCCTTCCTAATTTAAATCAAATCCCCTTCATAATCTAAATAAATCACCTTCCAAATTAAAGATATTCCCCCACCAAAAATACACAATATCCTTTCCTTAAACAAATACACCCATAATTACTTGATTTGTTCCCTTTTAAGCCATGCACAAACAAGGAAACCCTAGCATGCACTATTATAAAAAAGAGACAAAAAACCATGTTGGGTTTTCTAGGTCAAACCAAGATCATATTAAGCTATGAAATGTACGAATACAACAAAGTAAAGTTGCAGAAATACTCACTTTGATCGGCTTTGCGATGCGAAGAACACAAAAAAAATTTATGCTCCTTGAAGCTCTCGGCCATGCCTCCTTTTTGTGCTCCATGTTTGATCTCCAAGCTCCAAGCTTTCTGTGTGAATTCCAAGCTCATGAATGGGTTTCCCTATCACCTTTGTAAGACTCCTTTGAGTGCTAGCTCTTAAGATTTTGCAACAAAATCATGAAGAAATGAGCCTTAGGCTCACGGCAACAACAAGAGAAAAATGGGGAGAGTTTCGGTCATGAAGAAAGATAAGAGAGAGAATGAATATTGTGTGTTGTATCTTGATTTCAAAAACCAAGTCAAATGATATACCAAAATTAATTAAAATGGTATTTGTCATTCAATCCATCACACTTGAGTATTTGGTAAGCAACCATCAAATCCCATCAACTTCCATCAACCAAAAGGTGATGTGATAGAAAAGTGATGTGACTTGTGATGTGACTAGTGGGCCCCACTTGATTCAAAATGCGAGTGGGCCCACAAACACTCCCGGGCTCGAGTTCGTTAATTCCGAATTAACAAATTTTTCGTTGCGACGTAATTAAATCAAATTTAATTAAATAATTATGCATAGCAAAATTACTATTCACATCGCTAAAATTTGGGTAAAATTGATTTGAGCATGTTTTGATGAAATTTAATGTTTGAATATGCTTGAATGATGATAACTTAGAGTTATGCATGATCAATTTGATGAAAATTGAATTGGATTATTTTTTCCCCGAAAATTTGGCTTGGCCGAATATAAAGCCCTTGTATAAGTCATGGTGATTTTTTTTTTTTGATCATTGGATGAATTAAAAGACTTGGGATAAATTTATTTAGGATTTAATTGGATTAAAATCGAAATCGGATTTAAAATCCCCAAATTGCCGTGACCTATATAGCATGGAAATGAATTGATTTTTTTTATTCAATAATATTGGACATGTGTTGATGATGATAAGCATGATTAATTATGTAAATTGATATTTTGGAAATGTTAATTTGACTAATTAATTATGGCTAATACACTTTAGTTGATTAAATTGTGATATTGGGAATATTGGAATTTAATTAGTTGGGCTAAATTTAGAATTGGGCTAATAAAGTTGTATTTGGGCTTAATGGGCTTGGTTGGGCCAAGTTTTGTTTAGGTTAATTGGTTGGATCCAATTGGGCCCAAAACCATATCCATAAAGTCCAAATATAATATAAAGGGCCTTTAAAATTTTAATTGGGCCTAATAGGCCTAAATTGATTTTTTGGCAAAGGGTGATTCCTTATTGGGCTTTGGTTGCCAAATTCCATGCCTTATAAATTAATTGAAAGCCCATTGGACTTTAATTAAATTGACATTGGATGTTAATTGGGCTTTGAGACCCGTAAAGAATAGATTTAGAATCTAAGTCGCAAAGGCTCATTAATAAAAGTGTAATTATTTAATTTGGAATTAAATAAAGAATTAGTATTGAATACAAATTAATTTGGATTTAATATTGTAGTTTAATATAATTCAAGAATTCGTACTTTGAGTACTTATTCCTAAACGAGTTGGACTCGCGCAAATCAAATCGTTGTTTGACCATTGGATGGTCATTAATTTCAGATTAATTAATTGGATTAGATTGATTGATAACATGTTTTGTGTGAATACATGGATGTGATGTATGCATAATGTATATCGGATGGATATTAGATGGGTGAGGGCAATTTTGGAAATTATTATAATAAATTTAGAATTTATTAAATTGGACCTGCGTGTCCAGCCTATTACCTCTTGACTCTTTGTATTTCTCTTCTCACATATTCCCCTCAATGTAAATGAGGTTTCTTTAGAAGTGTTATGTAATTGGGTAGAAGTAAGATTTGTGCTAGCGGGAGAGAGGAAACGGAGAGATTTGTTCTAGGAACAAAATGTTTTAAATATCCATCCACATATCATTATTAATTTATTTATCGCGCCTTATTATGGTTTTAGAATGCATGCTTAAGGGTGTATGATGAGACCTAATCAAAGATAATTAATTGGTTGCCAATTACGCGAAAAACCCTAAACAAATATTAAGCATTTTCCTTCCATTGAATGATTCATTCTCAAGATCCAAGATTGGCACTGATTTGTTGGCCAAAGTCAAGACCTTTGTCCATCGCGGATGTGTTTGAATCATGAAGGCTTTGTTCCATATCGCATGTCTTGTCCAAGTTGTGATTTGTTGGCCAAAGTCAAGATCACTTCTTGTCCATCGACATCGATTACGAAGCTTTCCAAGGTCAATAGGACCCGCTTAACTGGAATCATTAAGTTTGTTCTGCCAAAGCCAAGACTTAGTTGATTCAGAGGAAAAAGGTTAGGCAATATATTGGATAAATTGGCATATATTGGATATATGTTTCGGATTTGGATGTCCACCTACTGGATCTAGGAATTGGATGAGACCCAATTGATCTTAGAGATCTACCTATTTAAATATCATACAATTTGTTGGGCAAAGTCAAGGTTGTGTGTTATTTAACGGGATTCTAGCCCACTAGGAAACAAGGTTTCCCGAGTACTCAACAGAGGGTTAGAGGCTCGACGAAAAATAGTGGGAGGCAAGTATTAAATTTGCAATTTCGTTTAGATACTTGCCAATACGCGCTCATTTCATTTTTCGTCAATACATAAATATATATTAGTTGGACTTATATTTAATCGTTGTTTTAAATTAAACAGTTGGACTGTATTCAAACTACTTCAATTTATAGTTGATTATATAATTGGATTATAGTAATCAATATATTTGAATTTAATCAATCAAATTATAGTTGATTATATAGTTAGACTATAGTAATAATTATATTCAATAGTACCCGAATTCGTTGATTGGATAGTTGGACTATAACAGTCAAGATAACTGAAAGATTAGCGTTTAAAACATAATCCTGGGAGAAAATGTCTTTAAGCAGCTTTAATTTTCAAATTGGGAATTGAGAAGTTATTCTATTTGATAGAATTACATCTCGGGCCTAAGCCCGAAGTTGAGCAAATAGTAGAACATGATCTTTGGAAGATTCATTTGATGATAACTTTAGTGCTCAATCTATTATGCTTAATGCAATGACACTTTAATTCCGTCGTCAGAATTAAGGATTAGATCATTGTACCATGATGATAAAATTAAAGATCTTCATAGATCTATTCTTAGATCTTAGAAGTACAAATTGCAAAAGAAGCTCTTTCACTCGCGTATGTCAGAGGGTACATCTGTCGAGCACTAGGTGTCGCAGATGATTGTTGACATCGATCAGCTAGGTTAGCTAGACATTACCTAGGTGGCCGAGACTACCAAAGATTTTCTCTGATAGTCTCTACCCGAAAGCTGGGGCAGGTTCATTATGAACTAAGAGTAAACTCTTGGAGAGTTGATGGCTATGCTCTAGGAGGCAGAGCCAGAGCTTCTAAAAGTGGTAAAGGCAAAATCATCACATTCTTCTAGGAAGACAAATGACATATCCCAAGATGTCTGCCTAAACTGTGGCAAATGGGGTCACTGGATGTGTGACTACCGTATGAACAAGGCAGACATGAAGGAAGTGAAGATGGGCAAGGCTACGACTTCAAGTATGTTTGTCATAAACATGTTCACTATTAGTTTCAAAATTGGATTTTTGATACTAGATATGGTACATAGATATATACTGATATGCGTGATCTGCTGATAAGCAGGAGACTGGCTTCAGAAGAGGTTGATCTACGAATCGGAAACGGGACGAGAGTCGCTATTTTAACCGTAGAAACCTAAGTTTAGGAACTACCCTTTGGTATGTACTTAAATTAGGAAACTGTTATAATGTACCTAGTTTGACTAGAAACATTATCTCTATATCTAAGTTTAACCCGTTGCGGGTATACCTTTATATTCTAGAACACTAAAGTGTTCTATTTTATTAAGATGATATTGAGATAAGCACATTAGATGTGAATAACAGTATTTATATTTAGAATATAAATGAATCTCAAACGTATGACATGACAAACAAATAGCTCAAACTGAATTAATCAGATGATACTTATTTGTGTTGGACAGTTATGACCCATATCGTCACTATTTGTACAGATCATGGTGTTGTTGTACAAATTAACTATGTGACAAAGGAAATTACTCTTTTATCATTTGTGATTAGATCACCAAGATGTATAAATGATGAAAGGTCCATATGATTAGTTCCTGGATTGAGATGATATAAGACAGTATCAATCCACGAAGGTTTAATCATTAAATATCCCTAGTCAGAGTATTATCGAGATTGGACATCGATAATGCGTAAAAGACTAGTATTACACTTGTGCGCGTTGTGAGGGCATAACGACATAGTTCTCATATATTTGGGTATAGGATACTCATGCAAGTGTAGTATGAGGTTGTGTTTTATCGATGGTACGGAAAACAGCTTCGCTCTGGATAGACCCCTCGGAAGTTCCATTGGTAGTATGACTATGTGTCTATGGAAGTCCGAAATCAGGGTAGGTGTATTTGGTCTGAACCTGAGACTTGCACCGCTAATACTTGCGACAATCAATATACTTTGGTTTTAGGTCGTCCAGGGCTTTAACAGGTTCTGTGTACGCCTCTACTGGGTATATTGAGAATCGTAGTGTGCTGGGTGTGATGTCGAGATGGAAGTATCACTCCAGTCATAGTGGAGATGATGGTCACGTAGGATACGGAACTGGTTCTCTTATGTACTGTAGTCATCGGGATAATATGACTAGCTTATGATTATCCGATTATAGAGACTAGTTACCAGAGATCCGATATGTGCTTCGTACAGGGCAGACACAATTCCAGCCCCAGGCCTAGCATGTGACATCCGATACTGGATCGAGATACGCAATACTACATATACTACACCTGATATAGATCACATATTCCTGTAAGGATATTTCTGGAGAATTGGGTAGGCATGGCGCTTTGCTAGAAGCCAACCTTGTCTTGTAAATCGGTACAAACGTAGTACTAGGTACTTACATGTTCGGATAGTCCGACGACCAGATTTACTACCAACATATCCGGGGATCTCATGGGTCGCTTCCCGAAGATTCACCGATGACGTATGACTCGCACTTTATTAATCTGGGATTAATTAAATGAGAGAGAAAATTAATCTGGGATTAATTACGGAGATATTTTATCTGGGATAAAATATCATTTAAAGAGAGAGAACGATTAATTTGGAATTATTCGATTAAAATAATATATTCGATATATTAAACGAAATTGGATTTCTTAGCGGAATTGAAATTAGATTTTAATTCGGGTGAACAAGTTAATTTAGAATTAATTCGTTAGCGACGTGAATAGTGATATCACTAGGCATAATCATTTAATTACGTCGCAACGGAAAATTCGTTAATTTGGAATTAGCGAACCCGAGCCCGGGAGTGTTTGCGAGTGCACTCACATTTCGAATTCAAGTGCGGCCCGCAAGTCACATCTAGCGTCAAATCATTAGTCACATCAAGCGTCAAGTCACTTGTCACTTTGAGTGATGTGACAACTTGTCACTTGATTGATTGATGGAAGTGGTTGGAAAGCTTTTTGAAAGCTTGATTGACATATATTATTATTTTTAATATTTGGTATATGTTTTGATTTTTGAAATCAATAAACTAACCAACACATTTTCTTCTCTCCACTCTTCCCTCTCTCTCACGCCCAAAAGGGGGCTGTCATCCTCTTCTTTTTCTGGTTTACTGCCGTGAAAATGAAGGAGAAACAAGTGATGATTTTGTGGCAAAATCATCAAGTACTAGCACACCATTTGAGTCTTACGAAGGTGATAGGGAAACCAACCCGTGAGCTTGGAATCACCACCCAAAAGGCTTGGAACTTGGACCGAATTTGGAGATAAAAAACAGTGACTGTCGTGAGCTTCATTGACTTCTCAATGGGCATAAAAAATTTATTCTTCACCGCATCGCCTCTACCGATCGATGTAAGTATTCCGGAACTTCTTCGATTGTATTCGCACATGTGTTTTATGCTTGAATCGATCCTCGAGACTTAGAGATTTCCCAACAATGGTATCAGAGCGAGTTAAAAGCATGAAACTTGATTTAGGGTTAAAATTGGGTAAAATGTATTTGAGCATGATTTAATGAAATTGGATGATTGAGTATACTTAAATCATGTTTAATTGAAGTTTGATTGGTTCAATTTCATGAAAATTAGTTTGGAACAATTTTCCCCAAAAATTAAGGCTTGGCTGAATGTTACCCTAATTGTGGCTCTTGGTATTTTTTGATTTTTGATTCATTGGATGACTTGATATCAATTGGGAATTGTTGATTGTGGATTTAATTGGATTGAAACCGAATCTATTTAAAAAATCCCCAAATTGCCGAGAGTTAAAGCATGTAAAATGGGTTTGATTTTTTATAAAATGTGTTGGACATGTTTTGTTGATAATGAGCATGATTAATTAGGCTAATTGATGTTTTGGAAATATTGAATTGGGTAATTAATTATGTAATACACTTTGTTTAATTAAATATGAAATTTGGAATTTTGTAGTTTAATTAATTGGGCTTAAATTGAATTTGGGCTTGAAAAGTTGTTATTGGGCTTATTGGGCTTGGTTGTATCAAGATGGGTTTAGGTAAATTGGTTGGATCCAATTGGGCCAAAAACAGAATCCATAAAGTCCAATTATGACTAATGGACCTTTAAATTTTAATTGGGACTAATGGGCCTAAATTGATTTCTAGGCTTATGGGGTTATTCCTTGATTGGGCTTTGGTTATTGGCTTTGACCCAAGTTGACCAAAAGTCCATGCCTTAAGAAATTAATTAAAAGCCCATTTGACTTTAATTAAATTAACATTGGATGTTAATTTGGCTTTGAGACCCGTAACGATTAAATTGGAATTTAAGTCGTAAAGGTTTATTAATAAAGTATATTATTTAATTTGGAATTAAATAAATGAATTAGTATTAAATACATATTAAATTGGATTTAATGTTGTAGTTTAATTTAATTCAAGAATTTGTACTTTGAGTACTTATTCGTAAACGAGTTTGACTCGCACAAAATCAAATCGTTGTTTGAAAATTGGATGGTCATTAATTATCAGATTAATTAATTGGATTAGATTGATTGATAACATGCTTGTGTGAATACATGGTTGCGATGCATGAATAATGTATATCAGATGGATATTAGATGGGTGGGGCAATTTTGGAAATTGTTGTAATAAATTTACAATTTATTAATTGGACCTGCGTGTCCAGCCTATTACCTCCTTTCTCATTGTATTTCTCTTCTCACCTATTCCCCTTAATGTTAATGAGGTTTCTTTAGAAGTGTTATGTAACGGGTATAAGTAAATACTTGTGTTAGCGGGAGAGAGGAAATGGAGAGATTTGTTCTATGAACAATGTGTTAAGTATCCATCTGCATATCATTATTATTTATTTATATGCGCCTCATTATGTGTTTTGAATGCATGTTTAAGGGTGTATGATGATGAGACCTTAACAAAGATAATAAATTGGTTGCCAATTTGCACGCGAAAAACCCTCACAAAATATTAAGCATTTTTCCTTCTATTGAGTGATTCTTACTCAAGATCCAAGACTGGCATTGGTTTGTTTGCCAAAGTCAAGGCCTTTGTCCGTCGAGGATGTGTTTGAATCACGAGAGCTTTGTTCCATATCGGTGTCTTGTCAAAGTTGTGGTTTGTTGGCCAAAGTCAAGACCATTTCTTGTCCATCGACATTGATTACGAAGCTTTCCATGGTCAATGGGTTCCGCTTAACTTGGATCACTAAGTTTGTTGTGCCAAAGCCAAGGATTAGTTGATTCAGAGGAAAAAGGTTAGGCAATAAATTGGATATATTGGCATATATAAGATATATGTTTCGGACTTGGAAGTCCACCTACTGGATCCAGGAATTGGATGAGATCCAATTGATCTTAGAGATCTACCTAGTTAATTATCATACAATTTGTTGGCCAAAGTCAAGATTGTGTGTTATTTAACGGGATCCTAGCCCACTAGGAAACAAGGTTTCCCGAGAACTCAACAGAGGGTTAGAGGCTCGCCGAAAAATAGTGGGAGGCAAGAATTAAATTTGCAATATTCGTTTAATTACTTGCCATACGCGCTCAATCACAATTCATTCGTCGTTAAATTAATTTATTAGTTGGACTAATAATTAATTGTTGTTTTAATAAAACAGTTGGACTGTATTCAAACTAATTCATTATAGTTGATTATATAATTGGATTATAGTAATCAATATATTTGAATTAACCATTTCAATTAACAGTTGATTTTATAATTGGAATATAGTAATCAATATAATTGAATTTAATCAATTAAATTATAGTTGATTATATAGTTGGACTATAGTAATCATTATAATAAATAGTACCTAAATCGTTGATTAAATAGTAGGACTATTAGAATCAAGATAAAATTGAAAGATTAGTGTTTAAAACATAATCATGGGGAAAATGTATTTAAACGACTTTAATTTTCAAATTGGGAATAAATTTCCGGATGGTCCTGGAACTTAATAAGTTACTTTATTTGATAAAATAACATCTTAGGCCTAAGCCCGGAGTTAAGCAAATAATAGAGCATGATATTTGGAATATTCATGTAATGATAACTTTAGTGCTTAATTCGTTATGCTTGCCGCATAAGACTCCTTAATTTCTTATTCAGAACTAAGGATTAGATCCTTATAGTATGATTTTGAAATTGAAGGATCTTCGTAGATCTTAATAGATCTTTGAAGTAGTAAATCGCAATAGTAATCTCTTGGAGAGTTAATGGCTATTCTCAAGGAGACAAAGCCAAAAGTTTGCAATATGGCAAGAAACGCAAGGCGCATCTTATTTCGACATTCCGGAAGGCCAAGGCTTGGCCAAAGGCTTCTGGAGTGTGAAAAGGGCAAAGGCAAAAACATTACAGTCTTCTGGGAAGATAAATGACATATCCCAAAATGTCTGCCTAAATTGTGGCAAACGGGATCGCGGAAACGTGACTGCCGTTTGGACAAAGCAGACATGAAGGAATTGAAGACGGGCTAGGCTCTGACTTCAAATATGTTTGTCATAAAATATGTTCACTGCTAGTATTAAAATTGGATTTTATATACTGGTTGTGGTACATAAATATGTACTGGTGTGCATAATCTACTAATTAGCAGGATACTGACTTCAGTTGAGATTTATCTGTAAATCGGAAACGGGACGACAGTCGCTGTTTCAACCGTAGAAACCTAAGTTTAGGAACTACCCTTTGGGTGTGTATTTAAATTAGGAAACTGTTATAATGTAACTAGTTTGACTAGGAACATTATCTCTATATTGAGTATAACTCGTTGCGAGTATACCTTTATATTCTAGAACACTAAAGTGTTTTATTTTATAAAGATGATATTGAGATAAACACATTAGATGTGAATAAAAGAATTTATATTTTGAATATAAATAAATCTCAAACATATAACATGACAAACAAATAGCTCAAACTGATTTGATCAGAAGAGACTTAATTGTGGCATTGTTGTCTGAGACACAATTAAACAAGACTCGTATATCCACACTTTCGAAGAGTGGATACTAGGACAAATTTGATTCCATTCAAATAAAGTCTACGAATCTGGTTTATTGGGCAAAGTGCCTAAAACACTATTTACTTGGTAAAAGTGTAAATGCCACCAATCTGTTAGCCCTCGTTCATAGTGAAGCAAGTGGGCCCATGTCTAGCTAGGTTAGAGGTGGATATGAATATTTCGTGACCTTTACGGATGTGGCATCGCATTATGGTTATGTGTTTCCTTAGAAACATAAATCGGAAACTTTTATAGTTTCGACACAAAATAGACAAACAGATCGGCTAAAGTATTAAATCGTCACTGTTAAAACATGATGAAAATACTTAAGCAATAAGTTTCTTAAATACTTGAAAGAGTATAGTATTCTTTCAATAAGGACTCCTCCCGGAACACGTCAGTTTGACGGTGTGTCCAAACGGATAAACCAAGTTTTGTTGGACATGATAAGGTTAATCATGAGTCGCTTTGAGCTACCATTTCCTTCAACGGATAAGCATTAAACAGTGCAAAACTTATTTTGAATAAGGTTCCATAAAAATCTGTTTGACAGACTTCATATTAAATATGAACATGAAAGAAACTAGGTTTTCTCATTCTTGATGATTTGGATATGCTAGGCATATGTTTGGATGATACCAAACTAAAACCCAAATCGGATAAGTGCCAATTGTAGGTTATCCTAGGGATACCAAAGTATAGTACTTATACAACTCACTAGAGAACAATGTAATTGTTGCTCGCCATGCGGTTTTCCAAAGAGGAATACCAATATGCAGTGGTAAGTGGGAGGAAAGTAAAACTCGATGAAAATCGGAGTAATACTGTTCCAGGCATTGATTCCTTAATGGAACACAAATAGTTCATCAGGGATGATACTAGACCAATAATCTTTGAATACACAAGAACCACGTAAGTCTCAGAGAGTCAGAAAACAACCTGGGGTATGGGTTTCTGATCTTACCTCATAAAGATGTCAATCTTATTGAGGAATACCAACTGACTACGTATGAGGAAGTGATACAAGGTATTGACTCCCTATTATGGCAAAGTGCCATGAAGTCCGAAATGGATTCCATGTATACCAACTATGTTTAGACACTAGTTGTTGTACCGCAAGACATTATGCCTATTGGTACTATTAAGTCTTCAAGGAAGACATTCACGGAAGGCAACATACCAACGTACTAAGCTAGGCTTGTAGCGAAAAGGTATCGTTATCAACATTGTGTCGATTACGACGAAACCTTTTACATGTTTCCATGGTAAATCCATTTGGATAATGCTTGCTGATGCTGCATGTTTCATTTATGAAATATGACAGCTGAACGACAAAACCGCTTTCCTTAACGGAAAAACCTTTTGGAGGATGTTTACAACATCCTGACGGTTTTGTCGTACCAAAACTATCAAACAAGGTTTGCAAGTTACTCGATCCATGAATGGATTGAAGCAAACAATGCGTTCTTGGAATTATCGTTTTGATGTAATCATAATGGTTTATGATTAAATTCAAAACGAAAATGATTCTTTTGTATATAAGAAGGTTAGTGGGAGCGCATTGACAGTAAATGTCATATATAATAATGACATGTCATTTCTTGGAAATGATATTCCCATAAAACAATCGGTGAAAGCTTGGCTTTCATGGAAATTCTCCATATAATTCTTGGGAGAAACAACCTTTATTCTAGGAATAAAGATCTACCGGGATAGATTTAAAGTTGTTAGTACTCTCCGAGAACTCGTACATTGAAATAAATATACGCGACCTGGTGTCTCATACGCTTTGAGCAAAAGGATTCACAATTGGGCCAATCCAATTGATAGTCATTGGGTTGATGTTAAAAACATCCTTGAGTATCTTAGAGGAACTAAGGATGATGTCTTATACTATGGAGAATGAGAACTTGAAGTGACTGGGATCACTGCTGCAAGTTTCCTAGCCGATAATAACGGCTATAAGTCGCAAAATGGTACTATACAGTATGAATAACGAAACAGTGAGCTGGAAATCTTCCAAGCAAGATACTGTTACCGAATAAACAACAAAAGTGGGTTATTGCTGAATCTGAGGCAGCAATAGAAGCCTTCTGGATTGATAACAAATCTAATTGGATTAGAATAGTTCTGTTAGCAGCTGAGCTAGGCTACAGCGCAGGCTAAAGAATTAATGGTCTCATCAACGATCCAGATACATACTTCGACTATTCATCTAATTCGTTCGGATCATACATCATGGCGATGTGATGGTCGTATAAATCGCATCAGATGATAATCATGCAAATCCGCTGACGAAAGTCTTTTCTCAGTAATTTGAGTGAACCGTACATAGTTCGGGTGTAGGACACTCGAGTGACTGGCTATAGGCCAAGTGGGAGATTGTTGGACAGTTATGACCCATAGCGTCACTATTTGTACAGATCATGGTGTTGTTGTACAAATTAATTATGTGACAAAGGAAATTACTCTTTTATCATTTGTGATTAGATCACCAAGATGTATAAATTATGAAAGGTCCATATGATTAGTTCCTGGATTGAGATGATATGAGACAGTATCAATCCACGAAGGTTTAATCATTAAATATCCCTAGTCAGAGTATTATCGAGATTGGACATCGATAATGCGTAAAAGACTAGTATTACACTTGTGCGGGTTGTGAGGGCATAACAGCATAGTTCTCATATATTTGGGTATATGATACTCATGCAAATGTAGTAGGAGGTTGTGTTTTACCGATGGTACAGAAAACAGCTTCGCTCTGGATAGACCCCTTGGAATTCCATTGGTAGTATGACTATGTGTCTATGGAAGTCCGAAATTAGGGTAGGTGTATTTGGTCTGAACCTAAGACTTGCACCGCTAATACTTGCGACAATCAATATACTTTGGTTTTAGGTCGTCCAGGGCTTTAACAGGTTCTGTGTACGCCTCTGCTGGGTATATTGAGAATCGTAGTGTGTTGGGTGTGATGTCGAGACGGAAGTATCACTCTAATCATAGTGGAGATGATGGTCACGTAGGATACGGAACTGGTTCTCTTATGTACTGCAGTCATCGGGATAATATGACTAGGTCATGATTATCCGATTATAGAGATTAGTTACCAGAGATCCGATATGTGCTTCGTACGGGGCAGACACAATTCCAGCCCCAGGCCTAGCATGTGACATCCGATACTGGATCAAGATACGCAATACTACGTATATTACGCCTGATATAGATCACATATTCCTGTAAGGATAATTCTCGGGAATTAGGTAGGCATGGCGCTTTCCTAGAAGCCAACCTTGTCTTGTAAATCGGTACAAACGTAGTACTAGGTACTTACGTGTTCAGATAGTCCGACGACCGGATTACTGCCAACATATCCGGGGATCTCATGGGTCGCTTCCCGAAGATTCACCGATGATGTATGACTCGCACTTTATTAATCTGGGATTAATTAAATGAGAGAGAAAATTAATCTGGGATTAATTACGGAGATATTTTATCTGGGATAAAATATCTTTTAAAGAGAGATAACGATTAATTTGGAATTAATCAATTAAAATAATATATTCGATATATTAAATGAAATTGGATTTCGTCGCGGAATTGAAATTAGATTTTAATTCGGGCGAACGAGTTAATTTAGAATTAACTCGTTAGCGATGTGAATAGTGATTTCACTAGGCATAATCATTTAATTACGTCGCAACGAAAAATTCGTTAATTTGGAATTAGCGAACCCGAGCCCGGGAGTGTTTGCGAGCGCACTCGCATTTCGAATTCAAGTGCGGCCCGCAAGTCACATCTAGCACCAAATCATTAGTCACATGATTTGAGTGATGTGACAACTTGTCACTTGATTGATTGATGTGACAACTTGTCACTTGATTGATTGATGGAAGTGGTTGGAAAGCTTTTTGAAAGCTTGATTGACATATATTATTATTTTAAATGTTTGGTATATGTTTTGATTTTTGAAATCAATAAACTAACCAACACATTTTCTTCTCTCCACTCTTCCCTCTCTCTCACGCCCAAAAGCAGGCTGTCATCCTCTTCTTTTTCTGGTTTATTGCCGTGAAAATGAAGGAGAAACAAGTGATGATTAATTAGGCTAATTGATGTTTTGGAAATATTTAATTGGGTAATTCATTATGTAATACACTTTGTTTAATTAAATATGAAATTTGGAATTTTGTAGTTTAATTAATTGGGCTTAAATTGAATTTGGGCTTGAAAAGTTGTTATTGGGCTTATTGGGTTTGGTTGTACCAAGATGAGTTTAGGTAAATTGGTTGGATCCAATTGGGCCCAAAACCGAATCCATAAAGTCCAATTATGACTAGTGGACCTTTAAATTTTAATTGGGACTAATGGGCCTAAATTGATTTCTAGGCTTATGGGGTTATTCCTTGATTGGGCTTTGGTTATTGGGTTTGACCCAAGTTGACCAAAAGTCCATGCCTTAAGAAATTATTTAAAAGCCTATTGGACTTTAATTAAATTAACATTGGATGTTAATCGGGCTTTGAGACCCGTAACGATTAAATTTGGAATTTAAGTCGTAAAGGTTTATTAATAAAGTGTATTATTTAATTTGGAATTAAATAAATGAATTAGTATTAAATACATATTAAATTGGATTTAATGTTGTAGTTTAATTTAATTCAAGAATTCGTACTTTGAGTACTTATTCGCAAAACGAGTTTGACTCGCACAAAATCAAATCGTTGTTTGAACATTGGATGGTCATTAATTATCAGATTAATTAATTGGATTAGATTTATTGATAACATGCTTGTGTGAATACATGGTTGCGATGCATGAATAATGTATATCGGATGGATATTAGATGGGTGAGGCGATTTTGGAAATTGTTGTAATAAATTTAGAATTTATTAATTGGACCAGCGTGTCCAGCCTATTACCTCATTTCTCATTGTATTTCTCTTCTCACCTATTCCCCTTAATGTTAATGAGGTTTCTTTAGAAGCGTTATGTAACGGGTAGAAGTAAATACTTGTTCTAGCAGGAGAGAGGAAAGTGAGAGATTTTTTCTAGGAACAATGTGTTAAGTATCCATATGCATATCATTATTATTTATTTATATGCGCCTTATTATGTGTTTTGAATGCATGTTTAAGGGTGTATGATGATGAGACCTTAACAAAGATAATAAATTGGTTGCCAATTTGCACGCGAAAAACCCTCACAAAATAATAAGAGTTTTTCCTTCTATTGAGTGATTCTTACTCAAGATCCAAGACTGGCATTGGTTTGTTGGCCAAAGTCAAGGCCTTTGTCCGTCGAGGATGTGTTTGAATCACAAGTGCTTTGTTCCATATCGGTTGTCTTGTCCAAGTTGTGGTCTGTTGGCCAAAGTCAACACCACTTCTTGTCCATCGACATTGATTACGAAGCTTTCCATGGTTAATAGGTTTCGCTTAACTAGGATTACTAAGTTTGTTGTGTCAAAGCCAATGATTAATTGATTCAGAGGAAAAAGGTTAGGCAATATATTGGAGATATTGGCATATATATGATATATGTTTCGGACTTGGAAGTCCACCTACTGGATCCAGGAATTGGATGGGATCCAATTGATCTTAGAGATCTACCTAGTTAATTATCATACAATTTGTTGGCCAAAGTCAAGATTGTGTGTTATTTAACGGGATCCTATCCCACTAGGAAACAGGGTTTCCCGAGTACTCAATAGAGGGTTAGAGGCTCGCCGAAAAATAGTGGGAGGCAAGAATTAAATTTGCAATATTCTTTTAATTACTTGCCATACGTGCTCAATCACAATTCATTCGTCGGTAAATTAATTTATTAGTTGGACTAATAATTAATCATTGTTTTAATAAAACAGTTGGACTGTATTCAAACTAATTCATTATGTGCTTCTTCTGGAACACGAATCAGAAACTTTTGATAAATTCAAAGAGTTTCGACACGAAGTAGACAGACAGATCGGCTAAAGTATTAAACCATCACGGTTAGATCGTGATGGAAAATACTTAAGAAATAAGTTTCTCGACTATTTGTCGATCACTCGCATGCATCGTTATGTTTTACGTATAGTTCATTTGCGTTGAGTTGACGATTACATGCTATCTCTTGCGGTATATCGGATGGAAACCCATACGTAAATTCTGTAGCCAAATCCAAATAGACGGTAATGTGGTCTGTACTTGGGATACAACTCCATGTACCGCTTGAGAAACTTTCAAGCACGTGTTATATTTTGTTATTTAATTTTGTGTTTATTGTTCCGTTATGCATTGTTAATTTAGTGTGCTTGGGCTAACTACGATGGATTAAAGGTCCTCCATTTGAGGGAAATGCCTAAAGGCTACCTTTACCACATTGTTTTACTGCGCCGGACGAAGTATGTTTGATCGAACGTGAGATACGTTCAATCGGGCATACGAGGTCCCATATAGATGTCGGTCGTGGTTGCATCTCTTTCATCATTATGGTATTTACCTTTTGCATATCATTATTTTGCTTATTCATGCATTGTTACTTAATACGCATGGGCTAATCATGTGGGTCAAAGGTCCTCTATTCGAGGGAAAAGCCTAAAGGCTACATTTACCACGATGTTTTGCCGTGTCGGACGAAGTATGTTTGATTGAATATGGAATACGTTCAGTCGGGCATACGAAGTCCCATATAGATGTTGGCCTTGGTCACATCTCTTTTAGTATCATTTACTTTTTGCGTATTATTGCTTTGTTTATTCATGCATTGCTATCTCGGGCGCATGGGCTAATCATGATGGATTAAAGGTCCTCTATTCGAGGGAAATACCTAAAGGCTATCTTTACCACGACGTTTTTCCGCGCCGGATGAAGTATACTTGGTTGAATATGAAATACGTTCAATCGGGCATAAGAGGTCCCATATAGATGTTGGTCTTGGTCGCATATATTTTATTATTACGTTATTTAGTTTTTTCGTATCATTGCTTTGTTTATTCATGCATTGCTATCTCGGGCGCATGGGCTAATCATGATGGATTAAAGGTCCTCTATTCGAGGGAAATGCCTAAAGGCTACCTCTACCGTGATGTTTTTAGGCGCCGGACGAAGTATGCTTGATTGAATGCGAAATATATTCAATCGGGTGTATGAGGTCTCATATAGATGTCGGCCTTGGTCGCATCTCTTTTATCATTCCGTTATCTACTTTCCGTATGTTATTGCTTTGATTATCCATGTATTGTTATCTCGTGCGCATGAGCTAATCATGTTGGGTTAAAGGTCCTCTATTCGAGGGAAATGCCTAAAGGCTACCTTTACCATAGATTACCGCGCCCTTCTACTATTGATTCCGCTATTCATCTTTTTTTGGTTGTTATTTTTCACTTTTCATTTTTACATTCATGCCGTGTTTATGTTTGCGTGCTATCTCTCGCGATATATCGGATGGAAACCCAGACATAAATTCCGTAGCTGAATCCGAATGGACGGTAGTGCGGTCTATACTTGGGATATAACTCCACGTACCGCTTGAGAAACATTCACGCATGTGTTTGTGTCATTTTAGATACCACTTTGGCAATCTCATTCGAACGTGTTCTCAAACGCTACTCGAACGAATGCATTCGGCATTATCATGTTCGAACGCATTTCCAAACGCTACTCGAATGCATGCATTCTGTTTACGGTTTGAACGTGTTTCCGAACGCTACAAGAACGTGCATGCACTGAATCGACTTCTCTTCCTCATATTTCATGCATGTTTGCTCCTTTGGTTTTTTGTTTTGCATTACATACTTAATCATCTCACTTTATTATCGACGTTTTTTATCGTTATTATTTATTTATATTTTCACATTTATTTATTTGATATGTTTATGGAATTATGCACTCGTTTTTTTTATTTACTTTTATAGGTGTGCAAACTTGGGTGTTGATTAAATTATTTTGCATGTGTTTCATAAGACTTGGTTATACTATTGCATAAACCCTTTCATTACAATTGGCATAAGTAAGGGACCATTCCAAACCCAACGGTTTGAGGTCTTCCCTTGCGAGGGGTGAGTGCGGACTTAAATCATTTCCCAGTTCACACTGGGTGGTGAGTCCTTTATTCTCCGGTTTAGTCCCCCGTTGGCTATTCCGTACTCCCGATCGGGCCGCAAGCCCGGACAGCGTCGCACGCCTATGTACCATGTCTACAGTTTCATGTTTTCTTGAATTACTAGAAATGTTCTAGGGTTCATTTGTTTGTGAAAATTGGGGTTTTTGGTTTTGGTAGATGAATTGGAAGCTAATGATGCATGTGTGAAGTGATTTGGACAATATTAGTGTAATTATTGTTCAAATTGATCATTTGATGATGATTTGCCATTCTAGAGTGTTATGGCCACTCTTGTAATGCCTAGAATTATTCTTGGGTGATTCATATGTGGTGACTTGAATTGGTATTGAGATTAATTTGATTAATGTTGAAAATTTGGATTTAAAGCAAGAAAATTTGGCATTTTGATGTTCTGGATCAGACCTAGAATTTTTCTATTTTTGATGATGAAAATGATGTCTTATGAATGTATTGGATGTGTTTTGGGAGTTGGAACAACAACCGGAAAGTGTTTCGGAGTTGAAATAAGCGAAAACGGCCAAAAATGGCGTTACCGGGTGACGGCTATCCAAACAGTGAATTTTTCACTGTTCGGGCAGCCCATGAACTATCCTAACACTATTGGGGCTGACCTGCGTAGTCTCTATAAGTGTTGGATGGTCGGTTCGGTCAAAAACACGTTTTAGGCCATTTTGTGGAAAAACATTTTTCGTAAAAGTTCCGCGACATTTCATATACATTTATGTCATTATTTGATATCGAATAAATAGGTTTAGGTGAAATTTAAATAAATTATTAATACTAGATATTGAATAATTTATTCGGTAATTTGAAATAGTTTTAAATTACGATATCGCCTGAACCGCCCTTCCACTGCGCCCATCGCCCAAAACCCCAACAAAAATGGTATCATAGCAGGTCTGATGCTTCATCCATTACATTTTTCATGCTTGATATTTGATATTTAATCCAATTTTAATGTTCACACATGCATATAATCTATATATATTTCTTGAGTTTTCGGTTCTACGCTAACAGAAATGTGACGGAAATTTAATGGTTAAATTGAGTTATGTTTTCTATAGGTATAATTGAATTGTTTAGAAAATGATTTAGATTAAAATTCTGCATTTGGTGTAGAGTATAGCTTTCTGAGGAAAATTCCCGCTTATAGATAAAGTTGTAAAGTGACGTGTATTGGATACATGTTTTTTGGTCCGTCTTGTTAGTACGGTTCATGGGTATCTTTCTAAACTGCATCCGAGATCATGCCAAAGTTGTGAGGGTGTAGGTTATGAGATTTTATCCATGCCGGTTGTATATTGATACTAGACAAATTCAAGTGAAAGTGGAAATCTTGAACGTGCCAAAGCTGTCAGGACTACATCGGTAGCTTGAGTTGTCATTGAAAAGTGAAGCCTTGATACGCCTCATTGTGAACGTGCCAAAGATGTCATAACGAGAAACGATCAGGACCAAAACCAAGAGTCACTGGTAAGTGATTGACAATGAGTTGTCTACCTAATGAATATACGTAGGCGAGATCGTGCCAAAGTTGTGAGTCGAAATATATTCATGGGATCCTACTCTCACTATGGAATTCGATTTAATTATTGAATTCCCGTTGTCCGTTGGGGATTATGGTATTACGTAAAGTATTGGGAGACACTACTGGGTTAAAAATCCATAACAAATGCAGTGCGTAATTTTATGGAAAATTCTACTTCGTTTTCCTTTTATTCTATATTGTTTATAGATTTATAATTCTAAATCCATTGCATGTTTATTACTTGAATATGTTTTCTCACTTTACTTATGGTTGTGTAATTCTAGAATAGGTTCTAAAAAGACAGTAGACTTAGATACTGTTAGATTAGTTCAAACCATTGGGAACTGTTGTTCCGATTTTCTTAAAAATCAAGATGGATAGTGACTTAGTTTCTAAGTCACGATTAGTAATCTAAATTGATACTAGACAAATTCAAGTGAAAGTGGAAATCTTGAACGTGCCAAAGCTGTCAGGACTACATCGGTAGCTTGAGTTGTCATTGAAAAGTGAAGCCTTGATACGCCTCATTGTGAACGTGCCAAAGATGTCATAACGAGAAACGATCAGGACCAAAACCAAGAGTCACTGGTAAGTGATTGACAATGAGTTGTCTACCTAATGAATATACGTAGGCGAGATCGTGCCAAAGTTGTGAGTCGAAATATATTCATGGGATCCTACTCTCACTATGGAATTCGATTTAATTATTGAATTCCCGTTGTCCGTTGGGGATTATGGTATTACGTAAAGTATTGGGAGACACTACTGGGTTAAAAATCCATAACAAATGCAGTGCGTAATTTTATGGAAAATTCTACTTCGTTTTCCTTTTATTCTATATTGTTTATAGATTTATAATTCTAAATCCATTGCATGCTTATTACTTGAATATGTTTTCTCACTTTACTTATGGTTGTGTAATTCTAGAATAGGTTCTAAAAAGACAGTAGACTTAGATACTGATAGATTAGTTAAAACCATTGGGAACTGTTGTTCCGATTTTCTTAAAAATCAAGATGGATAGTGACTTAGTTTCTAAGTCACGATTAGTAATCTAAATAGATATCTGTTTTGGATATAGTTATCTAGTAAGAATAGTTTCTTGTGCACTAAGAATTGACACGAATCAGTTCATGGATTTTAATACATATTCTTTATGATCTTTGAGATATTAAGAACGAGTTTCTAATTCATGGAGAATTTAGTCTGCAACCATAAGGTCAGATTAGTTTTGATTCTAATTATGACATTAGATGGTCTATGTCATATAAAGTCAGAAAAGATGTAGGGAGAGTGTCACTGTTGATTCTACTGAACTAGTGGAATCAGTTGCATCTTATGAAGTATTGACTTATGAAGTTGCATAATGACCCTATTGATTAGAAGTGTTCATATTAGTTTTATGCTTGCAGTTGTCTTATAGTATTTTGGATTTGATCCATATATACTTAGACAACTCAGCAGCTATAGCACATAACTGATATAGCGTCTGAGTCATATTGATGGAGAATTTGGATTCTGCAAAATATGATTGATGCGGGCTAAGGAAAATGGTTGGGTTTGTTGGACAGACTCAATTTGTTAAGTAGGCTTACTTGTTGTTACCTACCTTTTGAGTGCAAGGTGAGCTCTTAAGGGCCATGAGTATGCGATACCCATTAAGATGTGTATAGGATACCGTGAATTGACACTCGAGCAAGTGGGAGAAATTGTTAGGGTTGGTGCTCGGAGTGCCAATCCGGATCGTATTTATGTCCGATTCATAAATACGAGCAATTATATTTTCCATAATATTACTAATTTAATGGTAGCACCCTTATCTTTTATACACTTATTCGATCTAATTACGATTAGATATCCGATTATGATTAGATCGAAGCTGAATCTGGTTTAGTGATACGTGTATATTAGACAAAGACCCTAGGATTTATGATGTAGTGTGCAGTTACAACGTAGTTTGTAATTGACATTGGGAAGCGCACTATAAGATGTATATCCTTAAATAAAGTTCCTGGTCAAGATTTACTAACATGGGTCAGTTAGTATAATCCACTGAGACTAGTACATGTCGTATATCGTGACTTGTTCCGATGGTTTATCCCAATGAACCATGAGTCTCGGGAGACTCGTATAGACATGTAGGTGTTTATTTGATAAGACACTGAACGACTCACTGAAGATTTCCTAATAGATGGTACACCAACGTCAATAGGAATCTTCTCGAGTTGAGCGAGCATAGTGTCATTTGACTTGAAATACCACGGTGGAATATATGAGTTATCCTCCACACTTTGATGGCAGTCACATCACCGATCTATTCATGATTAGACCTACATCTGTTCGTTGGGTATGGACAGATGCTCATGATATCCAGTGCCTATCAAGAAATGATCTGCCAGTCCTGTGTAGAAGGCATATGCATCCTCATGTGTTTACGATCTAGTAAATCCATGGTCATGGTATAACTTCACAAATCAATTTCGAGTGTTATTTAGCGATCGTATATTGAAAGTCGACTATATTATACTGAACGGATTTGACGTTTTTATCTATACCCCAGGTATAATGTGGATAGCTTGTAACGGAGGGATTATATGTATGCAATGACCTCATCTTGTATAGTTTAGCGAGATTATCCGTGGTCGTCATAATTCATGAGTGGGTGAATTATGGACACGAAATTGGATTTCGTGATGGATAAACCGAAAATTAGAGAGTCCCACAATATGAAGTGTACTCGTTGAGCACTTGGGCAACAAGATATGAATAATACAGATTATTCATAATACTTCATCGGATTAAGTGAGTTAATTCAGATCGTTTAATCGGTTAAACGATAACACATGCATTAGGGGTTTTTTGGCCAATCGTAATTATTGTGTATTTGTATTTGATACATAATACGATTAGATACACATTAATTAATCGTCAAATGAGATTTTGACACATGCCATAAATATATGTATTTGTTATTTATTGTAAATAAAAATACATATATAATAATAATTATATTAATTGATTATTTGGATATTTAATTGTTAAATATTTAAATGATAAATTAATAAACTTTTTTCATAAATATTATGAAATTTGTCCAATTATTATTGGTTCAAATGGAATGACTTTATTAGGCTTATGTGTACAAATATGATTTGTTTAACATAAAGCTTATCTTATTATCATTTTAATTTAATGAAATTAAAAAAGGAAAATTGACGAAAAAGCCCCCATTATGTCGGTCAAGGCCAATTTAAAAAGTAAAATTTTTATCTTCTTCCTAATGAAAACCCACCATGGCTGAAACTTGTAGAAGAAAAGCCCTAGGATTTGCTTTGGATAAATCATGAAGAAAATGAAGGAAATTCAAGAAAATGATTAGGAAAACAAGGGATTAGAGGTAATCTTTTAAAACCCTAAGCTTAGAAATTTATTTCATGTTTTCTTGAATTACTAGAAATTTTCTAGGGTTCCTTTGTATTGGGGTTTTTGGTTTTGGTGGATGAATTGGAAGCTAATGATGCATGTGTGAAGTGATTTTGACAATATTAGTGTAATTATTGTTCTAATTGATCATTTGATGATGAGTTGCCATTCTAGAGTGTTATGGCCACTCTTGTAATGCCTAGAATTGTTCTTGGGTGATTCATATGTGCTGACTTGAATTGGTGCTGAGATTAATTTGATTAATGTTGAAAATTTGGATTTAAAGCATGAAAAATTGGTATTTTGATGTTCTGGATCAGACATGGAATTTTTCTGTTTTTTACGATGAAAATGATGTCTTATGAATGTATTGGATGTGGTTTGGGAGTTGGAACAATAGCCGGAAAGTGTTTCGGAGTTGAAATAAGCGAAAACGGCCAAAAACGACGTTACCATGTGACTTTTGAGCCAACCGGGTGACGGCTATCCAAACAGTGAATTTGTCACTGTTCGGGCAGCCCATGAACTGTCCTAACACTATTGGGGCTGACCTGGGCAGTCTCCATAAGTGTTGGATGGTCGGTTTGGTCAAAAATGCGTTTTAGGACATTTTGTGGAAAAACATTTTTTGCAAAGGTTTTGTGATGCGTTTTAGGTGAAATTTAAATAAATTATTCATATTAGATATTAAATAATTTATTCGGTAATTTGAAAAAGTTTTAAATTACGATTTCGCCTAAACCGCGCTTCCGCTGCGCCTATCGCCCAAAACCCCAACACACACATCACTTTGTATTATTTCCAATAAATCTTCAGCACTGTGCCCAACACCAAGAAGTGAGGCCTTTGTCATTTTCCCTTGGATACATGACTCATAAATTGGATAAAGATTCTAAGGTAAGATTTTCAATCAAACCATCATTAACCAAATTTTATAGACGTCTAACACTGATATGGCCCAATCTCATATGCCATAATTCAGTATTATTTAATTCAGATCTATTACTTGTATTTTCCTCTACATTAAAGACATCTATATATGTTTCCAAAATATAGTGACCGTTAAATAAAGAACATTCATATATAAAATAGTTGTCTTTATCCTAGAAACATAAAGCACTCTCTTTAGTATTTATTTTATATCACTATTTATCTAATATCGGTAAAGATATTATATGTCTGATAAGAGAGGGTACATAATAAAATTCATGTAAATCTAAATTACATTCATTAGGGAGATCGAGAACAACTATTCCTATGGCTTTGACATCCAATGTCTCGCCATTGCCAACTATAAGCTGGATCCCCTTTTTGTTTAGCCTTCTTTTAGTTCTCATGGCTTGCATAGAGTTGCAAATATGAGTAGGACTATCGGTGTCTAACACCCAACCACTATCTGCATCTAAGGCTAATGAGATGTCAATAATAGGAAAAATACAAAGCGTATATGAGGTTCTTGTTTTTCCTTTCAGCTCTGGATAATCTTTCTTCCAATGTCCACACTTCTTGCAGTGTGGACATGTATCACGAGCTTCATGCAGTCTTGCAGTTTCTTTCATGGAATATTTCTTTATATTTCCCATTTTAATCTTCTTAGACTCCCTAGAAATATTTGAAGGGCTTGCTCCACCATTGAGGTACAAAGTGGGATTCTCTTTCTTCAGATGATGTTCTGTCGAGCGTAGCATGTGGTGAAGCTCTTCATATATGGATTGCATCGAATGCATCACAAAGCCAACATATGTATCGGGTAAAGAAGATAAAAATTAGATTTTGGCCTAGTCTTTCATCTATCATAATTTCCTCAATCGTTCTGACTCCAAGTCAAGGCGGATGTTTATCTCTAGTTCAAGACTCCTTTCAGTTTATTATAATCCAAAATTCACGCTAATGGTTTTAGGGAAGCTATCTATAAGACAACAATTAAACACTAACCGTACATTTTTCATTTCAATATAAAAACACTAATACAATTAAGGAATTTTAAATCTATTAGTGCCCTTCCACTACTTTACGTAATTCTGTAATCCCCCTTAATGGAAAAATAGAAATTTGACTATCAAAATAGCGGGAAGTTGATCCCATGATATTTACTCCAGCCTCACACTATCGACGGTCTTGGCCTTTATAAACTCATTTGGAAAAAGAAAGAGAGAAAACAACACTGATTCTTAAAGTTCCTTCCTACTGGTGCGAATAGAGAAACGACTCGTACATCATAAAGGGTATTATGAGCCGCAACAAAAGCAAAGGTATGACCTGAGGGTACCTTTTTTATTTATAAATGCTTGGAGTTTCTATGATAACATAGTATCTCCAGCCATACGTAAATCTCATCCGACCGGACATGCACACATATGTGGCGACAGATATATATCTGGCCGCAACTACTACTTTCTATATTTTGCATGCTTAGCTATTTTAATGTTACGCTTGTTATTGTAAATCTATGCAAGTTTAGTTTTTTTTTTCATTCTACTAGTTTAGTTGATGATATGCATGTAATTTTTAAAATATGATTAATATACATGTTATGTTGTTTATTTTCTGATCTGGAAATAATGTCTGGCCTGACATGAATTATGTTTTTTTATATCTGGTCGTATGACCCATGTAGTATATAGGATGAAAACTCGGACATAAGTTCCATAGCCGATTTCGAATGGATGGTAATTGTTTGTGTTCTTAGAACATGCCAAGGATCTCTAAGAGTGATTTGTGTGTGAATTATCAAGAGATTTGCGGAATACTCACATTGATCGGTTGAGGAGATTTCAAAAATTTCCATCTTTGTTGGATGTGTTGGAAGCTTCGGAGCTTGAGATCGAGTTCCAAACTCTCGGGTGAGTTTCCCTATCACCTTGATTTACTCCTTGAAGTGCTAGCTTGGAACAAAAACGGAAGAAAAATTTTCCCTTCCATGGCAAGAGGCTCTCGGCTTTTGAGAGAAAAGTGAGAGGGAATAGTATTTTTCAAGTGTTCAACAACTTACAAAATGTTGACTTCCCTTTTTAAATACAAAAAGTGTCTGTTGGAATTGGTTAGAGTGTAGAAAAAACAACCTCAAGTTTTCACTCAATCAATAACCAAATTCCATCAAGTGTCAAACACTTTGATGTAAGTCGACGGGCCCCACTTTAAATTCCAAATTTAAGTCGGACAATCCAACATGCAACTTCGCTCGGGCCCGGGTTCGTTTAATTCCGAATTAAACGAATTTTCCGTTGTGACATAATTAAATCCAATTTAATTAAATAATAATGCCCAGCAAAATTATTACGGAGTTGCTCGCGAATTAATTCCAAATTAATTTGTTCGCTTGAATTAAAATCAAATTTTAATTCCACATTGAAATCTAATTTCAATTAATGTATCTAATATATTATTTTAGCCCAATTAAATAAATTAAATAGTAAAATCTAATTTAACTATTAAATTTATTTTACCGATTAATTCCAAATTAATCGCGTTCTCTCTTCTCGACGAATTTATTCCCAGATAAATTCTCGACGCAAATAATCCCAGATTAATTATTTCTCATTTAATTAATCCCAGATTAATTTTCTCTCTCGTAATTAATCCCAGATTAATTTTCTGTTCGAGTAAAGTCTCAACGGTGAATCTTCGGGAAGCGACCCAAGAGATTCCTGGATATGTTGGCAGTAAATACGGTTATCGGACTATCCGAATACGTGCGTACCTAGTACCACGTTCTTACCGATTTACAAGACATGGTTGACTTCTAGCAAAACATCGTGCCTACCCAATTCTCCAGAAATATATTCAACATGGAATATAAAAAATCTATATCATGCGTAGTTTACGTAGTATCACGTATTACGATCCAGTATCGGATGTCACATGCTAGGCCTGGCGCTGGAATTGTGTCTGCCCCGTACGAAGCATATATTGGATTAACAACAACTAGTCTCTTTGATTGGATAATCATGACCTTGTCATATTATCCCGATAGCTGCAACATTTAAGAGAGTACCAGTTCTGTATCCCTGCGTGATCATCATCTCCATATTACTGAAGTGATACTCATTTTGACATCACACCCAATACACTACGATTCTCAGTATACCCAGAAGAGGCGTACACAGAACCTGTTAAAGCCCCGGACGACCAAAACCAAAATATACTGATTGTCGCAAGTATTAGCGATGCAAGTCTTAGGTTAAGACCAAATACACCTACATTGATTTGGACTCCCATAGACACATAGTAATACTACCAATGGGATTCCGAGGGGTCTATCCAGGGCGAAGCTGTTTCCGTACCATCGGTAAATAGAACCTCCTATTACACCTGCATGAGTATCCATTACCGAAATATATGAGAACTATGCCGTTACGCTTCCATAACACGCACAAGTGTAATACTAGCCTATTCCGCATTATCGATGTCCAGTCTCGATAATACTACGACTAGGGATATTTAATGATTAAACCTTAGTGGATTAATATAGTCTCATCTCTTATTAATCCGGTACTAATCATATGGACTTCTATCATTTATATATCTTGGTAATCCAATAACAAATGATAAAAGAGAATTTCCTTTGTCACATAGTTAATTTGTACAACAACACCATGTTCTGTACAAATAGTGATGCTATAGGTCATAATTGTCCAACAATCTCCCACTTGGCCTATAGCTTATCACTCAAGTGTCCTACACCTGAACTATGTATGGGTCGCTCAAACTTCTACTGAGTAACATCTTTCGTCAGCGGATTTGCAAGGTTATCATCTGATGCGATTTATTCGATCATCACATCGCCATGATGTATGATCCGAACGAATCAGATGAATTAGTCGAAGTACATACTTGGATCATTGATGAGACCGTGGTTCCTTAGCCTGTACTGAAGCCTAGCTCAGCTGCTAATAGAACTACTCCTAATCTAATTAGGAATTTTATAGATCCAAAATTGATTCTTTTGCTACCTCAGCTGCAGTAATATTCTGCTTTTGTTGTTTATTCAGCAACAGTACCTTGCTTGGAAGATTTCCAGCTCATTGTTCCGTTTATTCAAACTATATAGTACTCTTATTACAACCTATAGTCATTTTTGTCGGTTAGGAAACTTGCAACGGTGAACCCAGTCACTTCAAGTTCTCTTTCTCCATAACTTAAAAAGAATCTTTAGTTCATCTAAGATACTTAAGGATGTTCTTAACATCAATCCAGTGACCATCACATGGATCGGCCTATTTGTGACTCTAAATGCTCAAAGCATATGAGACACCAGGTCATGCACATTTCAAAATGTACGAGTTCTCGGAGAGTGCCAACAACTTTTAGATCTATCCCAGTAGATCCTTATTCCTAGAATAAAGTGTTGGACAATTATGCCCATAGCATCACTATTTGTATAGAACATTGTGTTGTTGTACAAATTAACTATGTGACAAAGGAAATTGCTCTTTTATCATTTGTAATTAGATTACCGGGATATATAAATGATAAAAGTCCATATGATTAGTTCCGGATTGATAAGATATGAGACAGTATCAATCCATGAAGGTTTAATCATTAAAACATCCCTAGTCGTAGTATTATCGAGATTGGACATCGATAATGCGGAATAGACTAGTATTGCACTTGTGCGCATTGTGGGAGCAAAACGACATAGTTCTCATATATTTGTGTATTGGATACTCATGCAAGTGTAATAGGAGGTTGTGTTTACCGATGGTACGGAAAAAGCTTCGCTCTGGATAGACCCATCGGAATTCCATTGGTAGAATGACTATGTGTCTATGGAAGTCCGAATCAGGGTAGGTGTATTTGGTCTTAACCTCAGACTTGCATCGCTAATACATGCGACAATCAATATACTTTGGTTTTGGTCATCCAGGGATTTAACAGGTTCTGTGTACGCCTCTTCTGGGTATATTGAGAATCATGGTGTATTGGGTGTGATGTCGAGATGGAAGTATCACTTCAGTCATATGGAGATGATGGTCACGTAGGATACGTAACTGGTGCTCTTATATGCTGCAGATATCGGGATAATATGACTAGGTCATGTTTATCCGATTATAGAGACTAGTTACCAGAGATCCGATATATGTTTCGTATGGGGCAGACACAATTCCAGCCCCAGGCCTAGCATGTGACATCAGATACTGGATCGTAATACGCAATACTATGTATACTACGTCTGATACAGATTACATATTCCTTTAAGAATATTTCTGGAGAATTGGGTAGGCACGGTGCTTTGCTAGAAGCCAACCATGTCTTGTAAATCGGTAAGAACGTAGTACTCGGTACGTACGTGTTCGGATTGCCCGACGACCGGATTTACTACCAACATATCTGGGAATCTCATGGGTCGCTTCCCGAAGATTCACCGATGACGTATGACTCGAACATAATTAATCTGGGATTAATTATAAGAGAGAGAAAATTAATGGTAGGTGTATTTGGTCAGGATAATATGACTAGGTCATGTTTATCCGATTATAGAGACTAGTTTCCAGAGATCCGATATATGCTTCGTACGGGGCAGACACAATTCCAGCCCCAGGCCTAGCATGTGACATCAGATACTGGATCGTAATACGCAATACTATGTATACTACGTCTGATACAGATTACATATTCCTTTAAGAATATTTATGGAGAATTGGGTAGGCACGGTGCTTTGCTAGAAGCCAACTATGTCTTGTAAATCGGTAAAAATATAGTACTAGGTACGTACGTGTTCGGATTGCCCGACGACCGGATTTACTGCCAACATATCTGGGAATCTCATGGGTCGCTTCCCGAAGATTCACCGATGACGTATGACTCGAACATAATTAATCTGGGATTAATTATAAGAGAGAGAAAATTAAATGATTAATTACGAAGATATTTTATCTGGGATAAAATATTATTTAAAGAGAGAACGATTAATTTGGAATTAATCGATAAAATAATATATTCTATATATTATACGAAATTAGATTTCGACGCGGAATTAAAATTAGATTTTAATTCGGGCAAACGAGTTAATTTAGAATTAATTCGCTAGCGATGTTAATAGTAATTTTGCTAGGCATAAATTTAATTAAATTTGATTTAATTACGTCACAACGGAAAATTCGTTAATTTGGAATTAGCGAATCCAAGCCCGGGAGTATCAAGTGGGGCCCACTAGTCACATCACAAGTCATATCACTTGTCTATCACATCACCTTTTGGTTGATGGAAGTTGATGGGATTTGATGGTTGCTTACCAAACACTCAAGTGTGATGGCATGAATGACTAATACCAAGTATTTGGTATATCATTTTAATTGATTTTTTGAAATCAATACACAAGTCAACACACTCAAAACTCTCTCTCACTCTCACGGTTTTTACAAGCCATTTTCTCTCCCTCTATTTGCCTCTCAATTGCCGGGAGTTGCATGAAGAAATTGGAAATTTTGTTGCAAATTTTTCAAGAGCTAGCACTCAAAGGAATGATACAATGGTGATAGGGAAACCCATTCATGAGCATGGAATCCACGCTTAAAGCTTGGAGCTTGGAGATCAAACATGGAGCACAAAAATGAGGCATGGGCGAGAGCTTCAATGAGCATAATTTTTTTTGTGCTCTTCGCATCGCAAAGCTGATCAAAGTGAGTATTTCCGCAACTTTACTTTGCTGTATTCACACTTTTATATGCTTAATAGATCTTGGTTTGACCTAGAAAACCCAACAATGGTATCAGAGCCATTATTAAGCATGAAATTGATTTAGGGTAAAATTTGGGTAAAATTGATTTGAGCATGATTTGGTAAAATTGATTGATTGAGTATGCTTGAATGATGATAACTTGGAGTTATATGTGATCAATTTGATGAAAATTGAATTGGATTAATTTTTCCCCAAATATTTGGCTTGGTCGAATGTGACTAGATGCCCTAAAGTCATGGTAATGTTGTTTTTTGATCATTGGATGAGTTGGAAGACTTGGGATAAATTGATTTAGGATTTAATTGGATTAAAATCAAAATCGGATTTATAAAACCCTAAATTGACGTGAACTTCAAAAGCATAGAAATGAATTGATTTCGATTCAATAAAGTTGGACATGTGTTGATGATGATTAGCATGATTAATTAGTGTAATTGGTATTTTGGAAATATTAATTTGACTAATTAATTATGGCTAATGCACTTTAGTTAATTAAATTGTGATATTTGGAATATTGGAATTTAATTAGATGGGTTAAATTTGGAATTGGGCTAATAAAGTTGTATTTGGGCTTAATGAACTTGGTTGGTCCAAGTTTGGTTTAGGTTAATTGGTTGGATCCAATTAGGCCCAAAACCATATCCATAAAGTCCAAATATAATATAATGGACCTTTAAAATTTTAATTGGGCCTAATGGGCCTAAATTTATTTTTGGCAAATGGTGATTCCTTATTGGGCTTTGGTTGCCAAAGTCCATGCCTTATAAATTAATTGAAAGCCCATTGGACTTTAATTAAATTGACATTGGATGTTAATTGGGCCTTGAGACCCGTAATGATTAGATTTAGAATCTAAGTCGCAAAAGCTCATTAATAAAGTATAATTATTTAATTTGGACTTAAATAAATAATTAGTATTGAATACAAATTAAATTGGATTTAATATTGTAGTTTAATATAATTCAAGAATTCATACTTTGAGTATTTATTCTTAAACGAGTTGGACTCGCGCAAATCAAATCGTTGTTTGAACATTGGATGGTCATTAATTTCAGATTAATTAATTGGATTAGATTGATTGATAACATACTTTGTATGAATACATGGATGTGATGTATGAATAATGTATATCGGATGGATATTAGATGGGTGAAGGAAATTTTGGAAATTGTTGTAATAAATTTAGAATTTATTAAATTGGACCTGCGTGTCCAGCCTATTACCTTTTGACTCTTTGTATTTCTCTTCTCACTTATTCCCCTCAATGTAAATGAGGTTTCTTTAGAAGTGTTATGTAATTGGGTAGAAGTAAGATTTGTGCTAGCGGGAGAGAGGAAAATGAGAGATTTGTTCTAGGAACAAGTTGTTTTAAATATTCATCCGCATATCATTATTAATTTATTTACCGCGCCTTATTATGCTTTTAGAATGCATGCTTAAGGGTGTATGATGAGACCTAATCAAAGATAATTAATTGGTTGCCAATTACGCAAAAAACCCTCAACAAATATCAAACGTTTTTCCTTACATTGAATGATTCATTCTCAAGATCCAAGATTGGCACTGGTTTGTTGGCCAAAGTCAAGACCTTTGTCCATCGCGGATATGTTTGAATCATGAAGGCTTTGTTCTATATCGCATGTCTTGTCCAAGTTGTGATTTGTTGGCCAAAGTCAAGATCACTTCTTGTCCATCGACATCGATTACGAAGCTTTCCAAGGTCAATGGGTCTCGCTTAACTGGAATCATTAAGTTTATTGTGCCAAAGCCAAGGCTTAGTTGATTTAGAGGAAAAATGTTAGGGAATATATTGGATATATTGGCATATATTAGATATATGTTTCGGACTTGGATGTCCACCTACTGGATCTAGGAATTGGATGAGATCCAATTGATCTTAGAGATCTACATAGTTAAATATCATACAATTTGTTGGCCAAAGTCAAGGTTTTGTGTTATTTAACGGGATCATAGCCCACTAGGAAACAAGGTTTCCCGAGTACTCAACAGAGGGTTAGAGGCTCGCCGAAAATTAGTGAGAGGCAAGTATTAAATTTGCAATTTCATTTAGATACTTGCCAATACACGCTCATTTCAATTTTTCGTCATTACTTATATATATATTAGTTGGACTAATATCATTGTTTTAATTAAACAGTTGGACTGTATTCAAACTACTTCAAATTATAGTTGATTATATAATTAGATTATAGTAATCAATATATTTGAATTTAACCAATCAAATTATAGTTGATTATATAGTTAAACTATAGTAATCATTATATTTAATAGTACATGAAATCGTTTATTGGATAGTTGGACTATAGCAATCAAGATAACTGAAAGATTAGCGTTTAAAACATAATCCTAGGAGAAAATGTCTTTAAGCGGCTTTAATTTTCAAATTTGGAATAAAACCTCAGGATAGTCCTGGGAACTGAGAAGTTATTCTATTTGATAGAAAAACATCTCGGGCCTAAGCCCGGAGTTGAGAAAATAGTAGAACATGATCTTTGAAAGATTCATGTGATGATAACTTTAGTGCTCAATCCGTTATGCTTACCGCAATAACCCTTTAATTTCGTCGTCAAAATTAAGAATTATATCCTTGTACCATGATGATGAAATTAAAGATCTTCATAGATTTATTCTTAAATCTTAGAAGTACAAATTGCAAAAGAAGCTCTTTTTCTCACGTATGTCAGAGGGTACATCTGTCGAGCACTAGGTGTCGTAGATGATTGCTGACATCGATCAGCTAGGTTAGCTGGGCATTACCTACGTGGCCGAGAATACCAAAGATTTGATCTTGTAGTCTCTACCCAAAAGCTGGGACAGGTTCATTATGAACCAAGAGTAAAATCTTGGAGAGTTGACGGCTATGCTCAAGGAGGCAGAGCCAGAGCTTCTAAAAGGGGCAAAGGAAAAATCATCACAGTCTTCTGGGAAGACAAAGGACATATCCCAAGATGTCTACCTAAACTGTGGCAAACGGGGTCACTGGATGCGTGACTGCCGTATGGACAAGGCAGACATGAAGGAAGTGAAGAGGGGCAAGGCTTCGGCTTCAAGTATGTTTGTCATAAACATGTTCACTATTAGTTTCAAAATTGGATTTTGATACTAATTATTGTACATAAATATGTACTGATATGCAGAATCTACTGATGAGCAGGAGACTGACTTCAGTTGAGATTGATCTGCGAGTTGGAAACGGGACGAGAGTCGTTGTTTTAACTGTAGAAACCTAAGTTTAGGAACTACCCTTCGGGTGTGTACTTAAATTAGGAACTGTTAAAATGTACCTAGTTTGACTAGAAACATTATCTCTATATCATAGTATAACTCGTTGCGGGTATACCTTTATATTCTAGAACACTAAAGTGTTTTATTTTATAAAGATGATATTGAGTATAAATGAATCTCAAACGTATGACATGACAAACAAATAGCTCAAACTGAATAAATCAGATGAGACTTATTTGTGGCATTGTTGTGTGAGACACAATAAACAAGACTCGTATATCCACACTTTTGAAGAGTGGGTACTAGGACGGATTTGATTCTAATCAAATAATATCTATGAATCTAGTTTTTTAGGCAAAGTGCCTAAAACACCTTTTACTTGGTAAAAGTGCAAGTGCCACCGATCTGTTAGCCCTCGTTCATAGTGACATAAGTGGGCCCATGTCTAGCTAGGCTAGAGGTGGATATGAACACTTCGTAACCTTTACGGATGTGGCATTGCGTTATGGTTATGTGTTTCTTGTGAAACATAAATCAGAAATTTTTGATAAATTCAAAGAGTTTCGACACGAAGTAGACAGACAGATCGGCTAAAGTATAACACTGTCACGGTTAGACCGTGGTGGAAAATATTTAAGCAATAAGTTTCTCGAATACTTGAAAGAGTATAGTATTCTTTCAATATGGACTCCTCCCGGAACACCTCAATTTGAGCGGTGTGTCCGAACGGAGAAACCCTATTTTGTTGGACATGATAAGGTTAATCATTAGTCGCTTTGAGCTAATATTTTCCTTCTAGGGATACGCATTAAACAGTGCAACACTTATTTTGAATAAGGTTCTATGAAAAATTGTTAGACATACTTCATATTAGATATGAACAGGAAAGAAATAAGGTTTTCTCATTCCTGGAGATTTGGGAATGCTGGGCATATGTTTGGATGATACCAAACTAGAACCCAAATCGGATAAGTGCCTAATTTGTGGGTTATCCTAGGGTAACCAAAGTATAGTACTTATACAACTCACAAGAGAACAATTTAATTGTTGCTCGCCATGCGGTTTTCCTAAGAGGAATACCTATATGCAGTGGTAAGTGGGAGCAAAGTAAAACTCGATGAAAATCGGAGTAATACTGTTCCAGGCACCGATTCCTTAATGGAACACAAACAGTTCATCAAGGATGAAACTGTACCAATAATCTTCGAATACACAAGAACCGCGTAAGTCGGAGAGAGTCAAAAAATAACCTGGGAGGTATGGGTTTTTGATCTTACCTCATAAAGATGTCAATCTTATTAAGGAATACGATCTGGCTACGTATGAGGAAGTGATACAAGGTATCGACTCCCTATTATGGCAAAGTGCCATGATGTCCGAAATGGATTCCATGTATACCAACCAAGTTTGGACACTGGTTGATGTACCGGAAGGCACTATGCCTATTGGTACTATATTAGTCTTCAAGGAAGACATACATGGATGGCAACATACCAACGTACTAAGCTAGGCTTGTAGCGAAAAGGTTTCGTTATCAACATTGTGTCGATTACGACGAATCCTTTTAACTGTTGCCATGGTTAAATCCATTTGGATAATGCTTGCTAATGTTGCATGTTTCATTTATGAAATATGGCAGCTGAACGTCAAAACCGCTTTCCTTAAATGGAAACCTTTTGGAGGATGTTTACAATATCCTGACGGTTTTGTTATGCCAAAACAAGCAAACAAGGTTTGCAAGTTAATTCGATCCATTTATAGATTGAAGCAAGCATTGTGTTCTTGGAACTATAGTTTTGATGTAATCATAATGGTATATGATTTAATTCAAAACGAAATGATTCTTGTGTATATAAGGAGGTTAGTGGGAGCGTACTGACAGTGAATGTCCTAAATAATGATGATATGTCATTTCTTGGAAATGATATTCCTATAATATAATCAGTGAAAGCTTGGCTTTCATGAAAAATGAAAACCCTAGTTCTTGGAGACCCTTGGGCGTGAGCCACCTTCATCTCTTCACTTGGATTTTGTTCATCAAATCAACAAGCTAGCACTTAAGCAAGTCAACAAGCATGTCAAGCACTGGTCGTAGTATTATAAATGATAAAACTCCATATGATTTGTACCGGATTAATAAGATATGAGATAGTATTAATCCAAGAAAGGTTTAATCATTAAATATCACTGGTCGTAGTATTATCGAGACTGGACATCGATAATGCGGAATAGGCTAGTATTACGCTTGTGCGCGTTATGGAAGCTTAACGGCATAGTTCTCATATATTTAAGTATTGGATACTTATGCAAGTGTGATAGGAGGTTCTAATGGCCGTTGGACCGGGAACAGCTTCGCTCTAGAGAGACCCCTCGGAGTCTCATTGGTAGTATGACTATGTGTCAATGGGAGTCCGAATCAGGGTAGGTGTATGTGGTCTTAACCTGAGACTTGCATCGTTAATACTTGTGACAATCAATATACTTTGGTTTTGGTCGTCCGGAGCTTTAACAGGTTCTGTGTGCGCCTCTTCTGGGTTTACTGAGAATCGTAGTGTATTGGGTGTGATGTCAAGATGGAAGTATCACTTCAGTCATATGGAGATGATGATCACGTAGGATACATAACTAGTACTCTTAAATGCTGAAGCTATCGGGATAGTATGACTAGGTCATGATTATCCGATTACAAAGACTAGTTGCTAGTGATCCGATATATGCTTCGTACGGGGCATACACAATTCCAGCCCCAGGCCTAGCATGTGACATCCGATACTGGATTGTAATACGCAATACATTATATACTACATCTGATAAAAATTATATATTCCTCTTTGAATATTTCTGGAGAATTGGGTAGGCACGGTGCTTTGCTAGAAGCCAACCATGTCTTGTAAATCGGTAAGAACATGGTACCGGGTACGCACGTGTTCGGATAGTTCGATGATCGTATTTACTGCTAACATATCTAGGGATGTCTTGGGTCGCTTCCCAAAGATTCACCGATGACATTTGACTCGAACAGAATTAATCTTGGATTAATTATAAGAGAGAAAATTAATCTGGGATTAATTACGGCAATAATTAATCTGGATTAATTGCATCAAGAATTAATCTGGGATTAATTCGACTAGAAGAGAGAACACGATTAATTTGGAATTAATCGGTAAAATAAATTTAATAGTTAAATTGGATTTTTCTATTTCATTTATTTATTTGGGCTAAAATAATATATTAGATTTATTGAATTTCAACAGAGAATTAAAATTGGATTTAATTCAAGCGAACGAATTATTTTGGAATTAATTCGTAAGCGACTTTCGTAATAATTTTGTTAGGCATTATTATTTAATTAAATTGGATTTAATTACGTCGCGACGGAAAATTCGTTTAGTCGGATTAAACAAACCGGGCCCAAAGTGTATTCTGTAAGCCAACTTGAATTTTGAATTCAAAGTGGTGGGACCCACTAACTTTCATCAATCTGTCATAAGTGTGATGGAAGTTGTTGGATGTATTTATTACAACTTTTACACACAACACACACACTTTTAAAAAGTCAACAAATGAATCTAGTTTGGAACTATTCATCCATCTTCTTTTTCTCTAAAACCGTGAATGCCTCTCTCCTTTTGGAAAATTTTGTTTCAATTTTCCATCAATGCTAGCACTTTGTGAGGTTATTTAAGGTGATAGGGAAACTCACCCTTGAGTTTGGGATTCAAATATAAGCTTGGAGCTTCCATCTTCAAAGAAAATTTTTGAACTTCTCATCCAAATCAATGTAAGTTTTTCTGTAACTCACTTGATTATTCACACACGAAACGCTTAGAGATCATTGGCATGTCTAGGACTCTAACACCTCAATGCTAGATAAGTGTAAGGAAACAAAGAGTTAGGAACAACACTACTATGCACGGAGTTGATCAAGCTCTTACTGGTCAGAATTTGGCTGCGTGGACTGTGTGGGTTGTGCTAGTACATGTATAGATACAAATACAAACTATTAAACATGCAATTAGCACACAATAAAATAAAAATAAAATAAAGACAAAAAAATAAATGTGTGGGTTGCCTCCCCGCTATCACTAAGTTTAACGTCTTTAACCAAACATGACCACTTAAATACTCATTGTGGTCTCAATTCATGTGTTAGGTTTGTAGTCTTGTCCTTCCCAATTGCACGCCATTTCATTCTTTACGGCATAATATACCTGGAATAATTTGCACTAGCCAACTTCTCTTAATCTTCCACTCTCTCCCATACTTGTTTTCCTTTATTAGTGGACGCTGAGGTTGCAATTGTTGATTGCGCTTTCCCTTTTAGCTTGTATGGACTAGGTTCTGGTGGTTTGGGCTGTGTAGTGACATGATGTAGCACGATATTGAATTGATGACACATCACAGCTATACTATAATGTTCTTCATGTAAATCCGTCTTGAAGGCCTCACACACTACTGCTTCATCAATCACCTTATATGTTTTCTTCTATGTTCTTGCTTCCTTTTTGCCTCCTCTTGGTTCCATTAAAGCTCTATTTTCTGACTTACTTGGTCTCCCATAAGGTCGAATATTCTAATACCTAACGTCTCTTTATTCACTCAGAAAGTGAGAAGGCCTTGTTATACGTCTATTAACGCTCATGTTACCCCAGGAAAGGTCTTCCCAAAATATAGAGTATATTTACATCTTCCTCCAAGTCCAGAATTATAAAGTCTGGTGGAAGTGCAAAACCCCCACCTTTACCATCATAACCTCTATCCTCTCTTAAGGCTTCTTGTTGCAAATTGCCAGGTGATGGAAGTGGGCTTCAGCTCATGGTACCTCAATCTCTTTGCCATAGGTCGCGGTTTTAGATTGATCTCTAACCTTAAGTCACATAAAGCTCTTGACTCGCAATCCAAAATAGTGTAGTCTATGGTGAACACACTATAATCCTTGCATTAAGTTTTGTCGGTCTTTACAATATGGCACTACACACCTTTGTGAGCCTTTCTTTTTTGACTGTACTGCTCATAAGTGAAGTTATCACTCTCTTTGTCCCCTTCACCGTGGATTCCTCTAATGTAGGCTGTAGTTTTTATCTCAAGTTTGGTGAAGAATCAATGGAATGTTGTGTTAGGGTTGGTTCTCGGAGTGACAATCTGGATCGTATTTATGTTCGATTCATAAATACGAGCAATTCTATTTTCCATAATATTACTAATTTAGTGGTAGCACCCTTGTCTTTTAAACACTTATTCGATCTAATTACGATTAGATATCTAATTACGATTAGATCGAAACTAAATCTTGTTTAGTGATATGTGTATATTAGACAAAGACCCTAGGATTTACAATATAGTGCGCAGTTAGAACATAGTTTGTAATTGACATTGGGAAGCGCACTATAAGATGTATATCTTTAAATAAAGTTCCTGGTCAAAATTTACTAACACGGATCGATTAGTAAAATCCACTGAGACCAGTACATGTAGTATATCGTGACTTGGTCCAATGGTTTATCCCAATGAACCATGAGTCTCGGGAGACTCGTATAGACATGCATGTGTTTATTTGATAAGACATTGAATGACTCACTGAAGGTTTCTTAATAGATGGTACACCAACGTCAATAGGAACCTTCTCGAGTTGAGCGAGCATAATTGTCCTTCGACTTGAGATACCACAATGGGATATATGAGTTATCCTCCACACTTTGATGGCAGTCACGTCACCGAACTATTTAGATCAGACCTCTGCCTGTTCGTTGGGTGTGGACTGATGTTCATGATATCCAGTGCGTATTAAGACATGATCCGTCAGTCCTGTGTATAGGGTATAGGCATGCGCACGTGTTTGCGATCTAGTAAATCCATGGCTGTGGTATAACTTCGGAAATCAGTTCCGAGTGTTATTAAGAGATCTTAAATGGAAAGTCGATTGTATTATACTGAAAGGATTTAACGTTCTCATATATATCCCAGGTATAATACAAATAATCTGTGATGGAGGGATTATACGTATGCAGTGACCTCGGCTTGCATAGTTTAGCGAGATTATCTATGGTCGTCATAATCATGAGTGGTGGATTATGGACACGAAATTGGATTTCGTTGTTGAGCGGAAGTGTGTGTGTGTGTAATTATTAAAGTCATTTTCAATCATTTTCAAAGCAAAAAATAATTAATAAATAAATAATAAAAATTATCAAATCACCACCAAACATGATAAGCAATTAGTGGAACAATTAATAATGGATTTGGTGGAGCAATTAGTGGAGCAATTAATAATGGATTTGGTGGATGATTTGATGGAGGCAAAAGTTTGCCTATAAATACCAAGCCATTTCATTTGTAAATTCATACTTTCTTCTAAGGAATTCCTTAAGAATACTAAGAAGATTGTATCTTGTTTGTTTAATTACAGCTTTCAGTAATTAATTTCCGTTTTCGCACTTTCTTTTCTTTACTTTTCAGTTTTTACTTTCCGCAATTTACTTTTACGCACAATACTTTTCTTTCTTTAATTTTCAGTTTTTACTTTTCAGTAATGAGGAGGTAACTCCCCTTTGCTGGGGTAAAAGGTAAAACTTTTATTACTAATATTTAGATTAATCTCCCTTAATTATAATATATAAACTAGTTAAAACCTGACTTAACGAGGATACGCCATATTAGTCGGTTGGTAATTATTTAAATTGGTTTAACCTGACTAAATTGGATACCGCCTGATTGGTCGGTTGGTAATTAATTATTAATTTGACTTAATCTGGATACCGCCTATATGGCTGGTTGGTAATTATCATGCAAAGTTATATATTATATTAAGGGAGATATCGAAAATAGAAGTAATAAAAGTGGATCCTTTTACCTCAGCATTTTCTTTTATTGTACTTTTACTTTATTTAATTTTCAGCAATTTACTTTCAGCATTTACTTTTCAGCAATTTACTTTCAGCATTTACTTTTCAGCAATTTACTTTCAGCATTTACTTTTCAGCAATTTACTTTCATCAATTACTTTCAGCATTTACTTTTCAGCAATTACTTTCAGCATTTAATTTTCAGTATTTAATTTCATCATTTACTTTCCATCATTTACTTTTCAGCAATTTACTTTTCAACATTTTACTTTATGTCTTTTATTTTATTTAAGTTTTTACTAGCCCTAGTTATGTGTCGTAACTAAGTTAGCTATCTGGGGTTGTGATGAATTCTAATATCACCGGTTTATAAGGGGTTATTTTATAGTTTGGATAATTAAAGGTTTACTTATTAAGTCTTAAGCTTAATGTGTCTTGTTAATTGGCCACTAATAAGATTGATCTGGTAAATCTAAAATAAACTTGACAAAGGAATTTTAGGTTTCAAGCCTTAGACTTAATAGCCCACTATCTTCCTTGAGGGTAGATAACACTTTAATAGATTTCCTTACATGATAGATATATACCTGTCGGGCGGGGGTAGCCATAATTGGAACTTAAACTTAATGAATCCAGATAATTTGGTTGACATAGACATATGGTTCAATTGGGTTAAACTGGGTATTTGCGTATGACCATCGACAGAAGCTTTTGCATAATTTAGTGTTCCAGGTTAGTAAACCGATTTATTACACAAACATGAAATAACCACTTCATCTTTTAAAAGATATTAGAAAAATTCACAACCCTGGATAGTTTTTAATATTGAATTTTCTTAAACCGACCTTCGTGTAATTTTATTACTTGTTTATAAATTTAGAATCATCAGCATTTCAAATCAATCAATCAACCTGTTAGATACTAGTAATCATTTGACCTCATAAAATTAATAGATTAGGTATTAAGTCCTTGTGGGATCGATATTTTTTATACTACTTGAACGATATGTGCGCTTGCGTTATACGTGTGTGTTTACGCCGGTCAAGTTTTTGGAGTCGTTGCTAGGGACTTATTTATCTTTTTATTCTATTAGTTTGGGGTTAGATATGTTACTTGTATCTATTTTTATTTTTACTTATTATTTTTGTTTTCTTGTGTTCAGGTTCTCAGAAACTACATGAGACGAACCAGAAGCTTTGAACTCCGACCGCTTGACCCAGAAATTGAATGAACCATCAGACAGTTGAGAAGGGACATGCGAGAAGGCCAATAAGCTTTAGTCAACATGGAACCTGAACCTTTGGAAGTTGCACCACCAATACCCATTCGAGACGGAACCATTCTGGTGGTTGACGGATTCATTTCCTGTATTGTATTTCCTCTTTTACCAACAAATGCATGTGACATCAAAATATGCATCCAGATGATTCAGTAGTCAGTAGAGTTTGGGGGAAATGCAACTGAAGATCCTAATGCCCATATCAGCAACTTCCTAGAAGTTTGCGGTACTTTCAATTACAACCGAGCAGCTGAAGAAGCAATGAGACTGCGGGTTTTTCCATATTCCCTGAAAGACAGAGCTAAACCTTGGCTACATTCACTACCAGCAGGTTCCATCACAACTTGGAAAACTCTAGCCACCAAATTCCTTGCAAAGTACTTTCCATCAGCCAGAACTGAAAAGTTGAGGAATGACATCACATCCTTCGTGCAACAAGATTCAGAATCCCTTTGCGAAGCTTGGGAAAGATTCAAAGATTTACTCCGGAAATGTCCTCATCATGAGATCGAAAGTGGCTACAAGTCCAAACCTTCTACAATGGACTTTCTGGAATAATGAGAACCACAATTGATGCTGCTGCTGGAGGAGTTTTGATGGAAAAATGAGAAGATCAGGCCTGGGAATTAATTGAAGAAATGGCCAACAACAATTCTTTATGGCCAACAGAAAGGAGCATGATCCAAAGAATTGCAGGAATTTATGAAGTTGGAGCCAACACATCACTGAATTCCAAGCTGGATGTGATTTGCAAAAATCTGGAAACTCTTAACATGAAAGTTAATGGTGGATCCACAAGTTCACCATTTGGAGGAGTACCTGAGTCAGAATCTTACAAACAACAAGAAGAGACAGTGAACTATGTCAACAATTTCAACAAACAGGGGAACAATTCATATTCCAACACCTATAACCCAGGGTGGAGGAATCACCCCAATTTCGCATGGAGCAACAATTCATGGCAAAAGAACTACCCACCACCAGGATTCCAACAACCAAATAAAAGCCAGGAGCATGAAAAAGAACCAGGAATAAAAGAAGTGTTGGCCCAGTTGAAGAAGCAAGAAGAAAAATACGATGCTTTAGCAGCTATGGTTCAAAATCAAGTAGCATTGAATCAAAGCCATTCCGCCTATATTAAAGCACTGGAAAATCAAATGGGACAACTGGCCAATGCCCAGAGTTACAGACCGCCAGGTACCCTTCCTATCAACACAGAGCCAAGTCTAAGGAACCGATGGAATGAGCAATGTCAAGCCATCACCTTGAAAAGTGGTACTGAAAGCAACAAAGATGTTGGAATCAAGGCAACAATTGAGGAAGTTTCAAAAGATGCAGTGCCACAGATAGAGGAAAAATAAGCAAGGGAAAAAGAAAAAAAAAAATCACATCACTCCACCTCCACATTTTCCTCAGCGTCTTCAGAAAACAAACTGGACAAGCAGTTTGCTCGTTTCCTGGAGGTGTTCAAAAATCTGCACATCAACATTCCATTTGCAGAAGCCTTGGAACAAATGCCCAGCTATGTCAAATTCATGAAAGACATTCTTTCACAAAAATGGAGATTGGGAGACTACGAGACGGTAGCATTGACGGAAGAATACAATGCCATCATTCAGAGGAAACTTCCCCCGAAGTTGAAAGATCCTGGCAGTTTCACCATTCCATGCATCATAGGAGAACATAACTTTGGTAAGGCTTTATGTGATTTAGGTGCAAGTGTTAACTTAATGCCTTTTTCTATTTTCAGGAAACTGCAGATTGGAGAAATAATACCCACTTTAGTCTCTCTACAACTTGCTGATAGAACGCTCATATTTCCAAGAGGCGTAGTTGAGGATGTGTTGGTCAAGGTTGACAAATTCATTTTCCCAGCAGATTTTATTGTCCTTGATATTGAGGAAGACGAAGACATGTTGATCATTCTCGGGAGACCATTCTTGGCTACAGGTCGAACCATTATTAATGTACAAAAAGGAGAATTAACCATGAGGGTACAGGACCAAGAAGTAACATTCAATGTTTTCAAGGCCATGAATTTCCCAGATGATGAAAAAAATAAAGACTGTTTAGACTTGATGGATACACAGTACCATTCAGAACTCCAATGCAATGCAAAGTTCTATTGACAAACTTAAAATATGTCAATTGCCTATGGAGCCTGAGGATAAAGCGTCTTTTGCACTGAAAATGCCAAATCTTGCACTACAAGCAACAGAAGAGAAAAAGTTCCACCAGCTCAACGAATGGAGGAATTTCACAATCATCCTTTTGTGGATGCCAAATTTTACAAAGAAAAGGCTAATAAGAGACAGGATGAGAAGTTAGTGCGCATACAACTGGAACCAGGGCAGAAGGTACTGTTAAACAAATCAAGGGTGAAATTCTTCCCATGGAAGCCAAAATCACGGTGGTCAGGTCCATTTGTGATCACCAAGGTTTTACCAGACAGAGCCGTTGAGATATATGATCTCGACTCCAACAAAACATTCAAGGTTAAAAACAAGCATGTCAAGCACTACTGGGAGAATCATTTGAGCGACAAAAAAAGTGTCACACTTTCAGATCCAGCCTAACGTTCGAGAAGTCACGTCTAGTTGACAACTTTAAACTTAGCGCTCGCAGGGAGGCAACCCATGCAATTTGTGTATATATTGTGATTTGCTGTGATTTAATTTTATGTGTTTAGTTTTTTGCAGATTAAGACATTTCAGGATGGAAGAAGTTCTCGCAAATCTTCACAAGCAATTTCCTTCTCTCCCTCAAAACTCTCTGATGAAAGTCTACAAAGCTCGCTTAGAACGGATGAGATTACTAACGATCCATGGTGTTCCTAAAGATATTCGTTGGGTAATTGAAGCACGGGTCCGATTAGCAGGTGAGTATTCTGATTCCTGTAATTCTTATTTGCCCGGATTTGGAAGAAGAACCTATGCAAAGAAACGTAAAGCTAAGCAAATGGGTGTTTGTTACAAATGTGCACGCTGGAATTGCAATACTCATTTTCGTTCTTTATGAATGATGTCTGATAATCGCGAAGAAAAAATTAAATTCATTAGGGATGGCTTGAGTAAGGAGTCTGTAGATGATATATCTTCAACTCTTGAGACACATCCCTGTGGATATGTTTATATAGCCATTCGTAAATTGCATACAAAATTCTAAAAATAAAGACAACAGTTAAGTCTTGGGAATCTGACTCAAAAAGACCCTATTTGCCAATTTATAAGAAAATTGGATGGGAAGCTTGTCCCTGACGCATAGACGTCAATCAAGCCGCTACTTTTCTTGTACATATTATATCTCTTTGTCTTTTCCTAATAATTGTGATTTGTTTTATTGTTTTCTTTTCTTTTCTTTCTCCGACAAATCCAGACCTTTTTGACTATCACGATTTATTTTACTGTTAACTAATAATTATCATTTGTCAGATACTAGTGCTATTATTTTACTCACCCTTTTCAGGTATTATAAATTCAACTCATCATTGCACTTTTGAAGACATCCAGAGTAAAACATGGAAGCCACTTCAAGAAGACGAGTTGAAAACATCTGTGTGTTTTGCGGTACTAGTGTTGGTGTTAAGCCACAATACGTAGAGGCAGCACATGAATTGGGTCGAGTCTTAGCTACAAGGAATATGCACTTAGTATATGGCGGAGGCAATCTTGGACTTATGGGGATCGTTTCAAAAGCTGTACAGGAGGGAGGCAGTCACGTTTTGGGAATCATCCCAAAACCTTTGGCAGAGGCGAATATTATTGGACCATCAAACGAAGAGGAACTTATTGTGCTAGGTATGTCCGAGCGACTAGTGGAAATGATTAATCGTGCCGATGCATTTATTGCTTTGCCAGGTGGCTTGGGTATATTGGAGGAAATTTCTACAGTGTTATCTTGGGCAAACCTGAACATACACCAGAAACCGCTTGGATTGTACAACATTGAAGGATTTTATGATTTTCTTTGTGTGATTCTTGATGATGCCCGGAGAAATGGGTTTGTGTCAAAACCTTTAAAAGAACTCCTCTTCACTGCCAGAACTGCTCCGGATCTAATTGACCAAATCTTAGCCTATGAACCACAAATTGACCCTATCCTTTCAAAGATAAATTGGTCCGAGGACGATCGTGGTAAGAGGCGTCGGATTAATCTGGATCTTAACCTTTAACTTTTTGTGTAGAGTTTCAGTAACCAGGTATTATCTTCTAAACTCTTCTTCTACTGTTTAAGACATTAGGGACAATATCTCATTTAGGTTTGGGGGAGGAAATTAGTTGATTAGTATCTTGTTTTTAGTTGTGTGTTGTTTTTATTTTTAGGCCAAAATTTTTCAAAAAATACAAAAAAAAATGAAAAATTTTCAAAAATTACAAAAATATTTTGCGTTTTTGTTTTTATTTTGACTAAAAAAGGTGAAATTGGTAAGAGATAGCTGAGTAAGGAATTTCCACTCCTGAGACGTATCTCAAACCTATTTCGGAACAAGTTAATTTTTGTTTATTTCATTTTAAATTATTTAATTTGTGAATTCTCCATAATACTGACTAAAATAGATCTTCATATACTCAGTTGGCAGGTATTATCAACATGCATGGTAACATATGGACATGAGTTATAATTGAAAAGTTTGTAATATTTAGTGCTCTAGTTTAATTGGAGGAAACATCTCAAAAAGTGGAGGAGTAAGAAAAAACATCTGAGATCCGAGTTATTAAGTCTGTAAGGGTGTTTTAACACCTAGTGCCCTAAAGCCAACTAGTTTGGGAGTCACTGGCCCAAAGTTCGTTACATGGATCAGATGCTGCAAAAATATATATATTTGAAGTCTGAGTAATTAAGTCCGTAGGGGTGTCTTAACACCTGGTGCCCTAAAGCCAACTTGTTTGGGAGCCACCGACCCAACACTCGCTACATAGATGGAAGATATTGTATATAAATAAATAAAATCAAAAAATCAAAGAAAAAAATCAGAAAAATTATTCTATTGCTGCAAAAATGTGTGAATTCTGATAAAACTTTAGGACAAAAATATTACTCTCTTATCAACTGCACTTGTGACTGTTATGGGAAAAAATGAGTTGATTAATATTTTGTCGACTGTGTATATGGAGAATGGTAAAAATAATCGGAGAATTTACTTATTCGGTAATTTAAAATGAAACAAAACAACTATCGACTTGGATTAGATGTTTCATCTGTTTAGTCACTAACTTCTTTATTCTCTTTTCTCTTGTCTTTTTGCTTTTGTGTGCATTAGTTTTATTATCTTTATACTTTTGTAAAACGTTTGTGGGTATCGTTGCTGTAAGCCCTCACGAGACTATAACTCGTCCACTAGGGACACCTAGGGGTTTAAAGGCTTGTTGCATATGCTAAATGCAACCGTGATCCCTACGAAAAAGGCTTAGTTTAATTTTAATTGTTTCTTGTATTTTATTTTGTTGTTTTGCTCGAGGACTAGCAAAATCTTAGGTTTGGGGGTGTGATGAGCGGAAAATATCAATATTTACCGCCCCTTTTACTTAATATTTTGTTTAGTTTCTCGGGTTTGATGAACGATTTGATGTGTTTTTAGTTATTTTACAGATAAAATAATATTGGGACACATGAATCATTAATACAAAAAGACAAGGCAACATAATAAATAAAGCAAAAATTTGGACTTGACATATTGGTATTGGAGAGTGAACTTGAAAGGGCGTTTTAACGAAGTGCAGTTTGGAATTCCAGTTTTGCACATCTGTCTTATTTATGCATAACTTTTTACTCCGATATCGGATTGATCTGATTCAAGTTCCAGATTAAAGAAGACTAAAATATCTACAACTTTTAAAGACAAAATATTTCGAATTCTGAAGATTTCATGCCCGGAATTGATGAACCATCCAGAAGTGTGTTGTGTGTAATTATTAAAGTCATTTTCAATCATTTTCAAAGCAAAAAATAAATTAATAAATAAATAACAAAAATTATCAAATCACCAACAAACATGATAAGTAATTAGTGGAGCAATTAATAATGGATTTGGTGGAGTAATTAGTGGAGCAATTAATAATGGATTTGGTGGATGATTGATGGAGGCAAAATTTTGCCTATAAATACCAAGCCATTTCATTTGTAAATTCATACTTTCTTCTAAGGAATTCCTTAAGAATACTAAGAAAATTGTATCTTGTTTGTTTATTTACAGCTTTCAGTAACTAATTTCCGCTTTCGCACTTTCTTTTCTTTACTTTTCAGTTTTTACTTTCCGTAATTTACTTTTACGCACAATACTTTTTTTCTTTAATTTTCAGTTTTTACTCTTCAGTAATGAAGAGGTAACTCCCATTTGCTGGGGTAAAAGGTAAAAATTTTATTACTAATATTTAGATTAATCTCCCTTAATTATTATATATAAACTAGTTAAAACCTGACTTACCAAGGATACCGCCATATTGGTCGGTTGGTAATTATTTAAATTGGTTTAACCTGACTAAACTAGATACCGCCTGATTGGTCGGATGGTAATTATTATAATTTGACTTAATCTGGATACCGCCTATATGGATGGTTGGTAATTATCATGCAAGTTAATATATTATATTAAGGGAGATATCTAAAATAGAATAATAAAAGTGGATCCTTTTACCTCAGCATTTTTTTTTATTGTACTTTTACTTTATTTACTTTTCAGCAATTTACTTTCAGCATTTATTTTTCAGCAATTTACTTTCAGCATTTACTTTTCAACAATTTACTTTCAGCATTTACTTTTCAGCATTTAATTTTCAGTATTTAATTTCAGTATTTACTTTCCGTCATTTACTTTTCAGCAATTTATTTTTCAGCATTTTACTTTATGTCTTTTATTTTATTTAAGTTTTTACTACCCCTAATTATGTGTCGTAACTAAGTTAGTTATCTGGGGTTGTTATGAATTCTAATATCACCGGTTTATAAGGTGTTATTTTATAGTTTGGGTAATTTAAAGGTTTACTTATTAAGTCTAAAGCTTAATGCGTCTTGTTAATTGGCCACTAATAAGATTGATCTGGTAAATCAAAAATAAACTTAACAAAGGAATTTTAGGTTTCAGCCTTAGACTTAATAGCCCACGATCTTCCTTAAGGATAGATAACCATTTAATAGATTTCTTTACAGGATATACATATACCTGTCGGGCGGGGGTAGCCATAATTGGAACTTAAACTTAATGAATCCATATAATTTGGTTGACATAGACATATGGTTCAATTGGGTTAAACTGGGTATTTGCGTCTGACCATCGACAGAGGCTTTCGCATAATTTAGTGTTCCAGGTTAGTAAATCGATTTATTACACAAACATGAAATAACTGTAGCCATTGCATTTTTACATGTGAAACCCGATGATGAGTCTCAGTTGGAGGCACTACCTTTTTAGTTAAGGATATTGCGAGAAACGATCGTCGGAAGGGAATCGGTATTTCATTAGATCCTTATTCACTTATTTAGCGTCAAGCTCACTTGTTGGACCTCCGTTTAGATCACCTTTGGCCCAGACAAAAAAACCAAAACCCTTTTAAACCAAGCCCATACACGCCTAACCCACTCATCAAGCCAAACCAAGCCAAACCAAGCCCACACCACATTAGGCCCACACGCTCATCACCCAAATTAAATAAAATATTAAATTAAATATTAATTAGATAATGTATTTGAATTAAATAAAATATTTAAACCATTTACCAATTAAATAAAACATAAAATATAATCATGCCTAATTTAGACAAATCAAATATATTAGCTTCCTAACTAAACAAAATCACATACTAAATTAAAATGATGTTATGCCTAATTAAATCACTCAAAACCAATTCAAATATATTGACTTCCTAATCTAAACCAATCTTGTCTCCATCAAATCCATTGCTTTCCTTCTTAGACACCAAATCAAATCCCTTTCTTGTGAGACAAGGAGTGGCCCCAACCCTTCTCTATATAAACAACCACTAACCAAGACATACACTCCCCTAGCTCATACACATAACTCACACGCAAATCACAACACAAATAGCCCTAGCCACTCACGGAAATAGCAACAAGAAGAACACAAACAATTCTTTTCATCTCCTCCACTCCATAACCGAAAACAGCAGCCCCTAAACCTCCACACATCACCAAAAATCTCCCTCATACAGCAGCCCTCCATCACCGAAAATATACCCCCAAACAGCAGCCCATACACCCCCTAAAACACGCCTGAACAGCAGCCCAAATCACCCCCAAAACAGCAGCAAAATCGTCTTAAAACAGTCCTAAAATCCTTAAAACAGTAACATAAAAACTGCACTTATAATCCTTAAAATAATCACAAAAAACTACACTTAAAACCCACAAAAAACACCCAAAACAATCCGTTGAAACGTCAAAACAGTGACCTGAACAGTGAGCAGAAAATACAGAGGAAACAGCAATAAAATGGAGGCCAAACAGCAAGCAAAACAACAAAACAGTGAGCTAAGACGTTAAATCAGTGAACCGGAGAAGTAGAGGAGCTTTACCCTTCCGATCTCCGCGAAACGCAAGTCCGAGAGTCGGCAAAAAAGGTTAGACCTTAGGGTATTTTCCACATTCGTTTTCTGTTTTATTTTCATTATTTATTGAGTATTGTTCGCATGATTGTTATGCGGAAATGTATGTTGTGGCCCTTGAGTAGATAAATATGCATGTATTATGAAATATTGTATGTTGTGGCTTTGGAATAAAATGAAAGATGTTTCAACTCTCGTGGTATATCGGATGGAAACCCGGACATAAATTTCATAGCCGATTCCGAATAGACGGTAGTATGATCTGTACTCGGGATACAACTCCACGTACCGCTTGAGTAAACGGCACCTTCTTTTGTTTTATGTTGCTTTGATTTATTTATTTTTCGTCATTTGAATTCCGCATGATACTTTTTTATGCATGATGCGATCGAGCGCATGGGCTTAGTAATTCGGATTAAAGGTCCCCTATTTGGAGGGGTTAAAATCCTTTACCACAATGCTTTGCCGCGCCGGTTGATGTGTGTTCGGTTGGATGTAAGATATGTTCAATCGGGCATACTAAGTTTGATATGATTGTCTTTATTTTTGTATGCATGATGCGATCGAGCGCATGGGCTTAGTAAGCCGGATTAAAGGTCCCATATTTGGAGGGGTTAAAATCCTTTTACCACGATGCTTTTCCGCGCCGGTTGATGTGTGTTCGGTTGGATGTAAGATACGTTCAATCGAGCATACTAAGTTTAATATGATTGTCTTTATTTTCGTACGCATTATAACGAAAGGCGCATGGGATATTGTGTTGGATTAAAAGGTTCTCCATTTGGAGGAGAAAAGCCTAAAAGGCTACCTTTACCACGATATCTGTCGTGTCTTTCATCTATTGATTGCATCATCTATCCCTGTCTTGGCTCGACCTATTGTCATTGGTGTACTCATATTCTCAGCCCTTGCACTTTCCTTTATTCACGCAAAATAAAACCAAGATACATGCACGCCCAGCCTCATCACACATATACCCCCTTTAGCCAATTCACGCAAGTCAGTCCCCTCTCACGCACTGCCAAGCACAGTCTCACGCACGTAGCACACTGCCCCCACCGCCTAAAGAGCCCATAAACGCGTCACAACCTGCACAAAATCCTTTAGCCCCACTCACGCCACTGTCCCCTACTCACGAGTCACCCTAAACCCATGCAAACACCCTCACTACACTGCCCCTAAATCGCGCACACTTGAACCTTCAACACCCACAAGCCATTCGCCTCACTCACAAGACCACGCCCTAAATGCCACCTATTAGCCTCAGCCCGCGCGTAAAGCCAACTATACCATTCATGGATGTATTATGAAATCCCATATAGTCATTCTTATCTTTGTACGCATCATAATGAAAAGCATGTTTATTCCATTGGTTGCATCATTTACCTTAGTCTTGGCTTAACGTATTACAATTCATATATCCATGTTATGATAGCATTTGAGTATTATTTCTTGTTCGGATGGAAACCCATATATAAATTCTGTAGCCGATTCCGAATGGACGGTAGTGCGGTCTGTACTTAGGATACAATTCCATGTACCACTTGGAAAAGTACTCACATGTGTGCTTGTGATCATATTAGTTATCTTCTTTTGCACTAGGTCATATCATGCTCACTTTAATGCCTAATTGCATCCTTAAGTGTCTTTTTAGAATGTACTTAGTTGACTCTTTTATTTGTGCATGGACATGTAATGGCAATTTGTTTATGATATGTCTATGAAATCACATGTTCGCCATTATTTGGTTCGCCTTTATGTGTGCTTGTGTGGTTAGTGTGTGCTTGTGTTTCCATGAATACAATATGCTAATGAAGTTGTATGTTCGTTGCTACTTTGATGTACTTTCAAGCATGCAATCTTAGATGTGAAATATATGCAAATTTAGGTGTAAGTTTTATTTTTGTGCATGTGAATTTAGAAGCATGATACTCTTAGAAATAAGTGTTACTTAAGCTTGATTAAATTATTACACAAAACCTTTCATTACAAGTGACATAAGTAAGGGACCATTCTGAACCCAACGGTTTGAGGTCTTCCCTTGCGAGGGGTGAGTGTGGCCTTAAATCTCATTTTCCAGGTTCACACTGGGTGGCGACTCTATTATTCTCCGGTTTAGTCCCCCGCGGGCTACTCCGTACTCCCAACTAGGCCGCGAGCCTAAGACAGTATGTGTCATCCAGTTTCTGTGTCCCACAATCTGGCGACTCCACTGGGGATAGAAAATTGGCCCCGAAATATTGTCTTGTAATGTTTGGATTTATGTTCTAATTGACCGTGTCTATAGTGGATGAAATGGGGGTTTAATCAAAGGCATTTTGAGGCTAGGTAATGGTTTGGTGTCTTCCTTCACTCACTACCTTTCTAGAAGGAAAAGTTGTGAAGGCACCTAGATAGCCATCTACTCATAGCCTATTGTGATGGACTAATTTGGAGAACTCGTTGTTTATTCCTGACACCAAGCGATAAGAGCCTAAGAGGCTTGGGTATTTAAGTGAGCCTCGCTCCACCCTCCCTCTGGGGAATCTACAACAGAAAGTCCATTTGACAGTCGGTCACACACCATAGCTCACTGGCACGTACCTTAGTGTATAAAAAAGGGTGCGTTCACTTGGCCGCTCGAACCCTTGATTGGGGAGACCTAGTTGTGGGCCATCCTTCGCCGGTGAGAGCCTTTGTCTACACTCTTACGAACCCACCCATAGACCGGGTTTGTATGGTTAAAGTAACAATTATTTCCTTGATTATGTGCTTGTGGACCATCCTCATTTGGATGCAGTTGGACTATTGTCGGAAATACGAACTTGCTGGGCCATTTAAACTGGGCGAGTTCGTACCTTATGACCACTAGGCCCAAAGCTTCTGAAATGTTGATGGGCCATTCTGTAGAAATCATTGTTTTATGTTTGCATTATCTTTCTTTTATGCTTGTGTTTGGGAACATCGTTGTTTGGATCCATTTGGACCATTTGTCATGGGATATGGGCTTGTTGGGCCATTTAAACTGGGACAAGAACGTATTTTATGACGATTGGGCCAAAGGCTTCTAAGTGATTGATGGGCCACTTTGTGCTTGTGTTCGGAACATTACCATTTGAATTTAGTTGGGCTCCATGCCATGAGATGTGAACTCGTTGGGCCATTTAAACTGGGACGAGTTCACTCCTATGACAGTTAGCCCAAAAGCTTCTAAAATGATAACGGGCCGATTTGTTTGAAAATTTTAGTTGATGTAGTATGTTATATATGTTACATGCATCTCATGCACCTCATACATACATATATCATGTTAACACCCTCTATGTCTCAAAAAGACATCATAGATACCATTTTTTTGGGATGTGAGGCAAGAGGAACCTCCGAACAGATTGGGGGATGATATCCCCACTTTTGATGATGATATGGCCGAGTATGTAGCAGGCAGAGTATCTGGGTCTCAGGCAGAGTTACAGAAGCTCTGGGATCAGGTTGAGTCAGTTACCCACAAGATGAGGGGTAAGAATGAGGATTTGCTGGATTATGACACACTGAATTTTGAGGAACATTTGCCGGCACAGTTCAAGATGCCTGATATGGCTAAGTTTAACGGGAATGGGGATCCAAGGGTGCATCTCTGACAGTTTGTATCAGTCATGAGTTCAGTTGGCTTATCTCAGCGCCAAGTGCAGAAGATGTTTGGAATGTCGCTCGAGGGAGCTCCCATGGTGTGGTACCACAGTTTAGAGAAGAAAGTGAAGGAAGATTGGAGGGAGTTGGCTGATGCCTTCCTGAAGCAGTATGTCACTGACCTAAAGATCGATCTGTCACTCCGTGATCTGGAGAATGTCAAGCAGAAATCGGAGGAGAGTTTTAAGGAGTATGTGGACCGATGGAGGGGTCAGTTGTTGAAGATGCAGACTAGGCCTTCGGAGAAGGATCAGATTAAAATGATTATCAAGGGCACCAGGCCCTCCATTTATAGCAAGTTGAGGAGGATGACCTCCATGATTACAGACTTTCGGCAGTTGAGGGAAACTGTCATGGACATTGAAGACGAAGAGGCAGAAAACATGAAGTTTTATGGCTTAAGTATGAGGCCTGTTGGAGGGACATTGGGAACTAAGCCTGTTTCTGCTGAGATTGCCGATATCCGGAACCGGAGATTTTCCAACTTGGGAAGGCCCCTGTCCAAGGTGCTAGAGAAATTGAAGAGGCAAGGGCTCTTAAAACCCTTGGAAGCCAAACCATTACCCAATCCCCCACCATCACATTATAACCTAAGCCTTTACTGTCACTTTCACCAACAAAAGGTCCATGACACTGACAATTGCGCCCGACTCCGCCATGAAATCCAAGACCTGATAGACTCCAAGAAAATACCCGACCCAGAAACAGAACAGCCTGACACACACAGAAACCCCTTACCCAACTACCGTGTCGTACCACCACCAGCCTATATGATCAATTATGGCCTCCCAGAAGACCTTGTCCTAAAATCATTTCACCTTCAAGCCTTTTGCCTGGGAATCTGGGATAGTACTAGTGAAGATGAGACTGAGCAGGGGAAAAACTTTTGGCTTGATTTCTCTGGCAGTGATGAGGAAGAAGTGAGGGGAATGACGCGCAGCGGTCGTTTTTACAATGAGATGGCAGAAAAGGGTAAGGAAGTTTTGACAGATGGTATAGAAGTGGTTGAGACTGCAGAAAATACTGAGGGGGATATAGTGCTGAGGGAATTGAGGAAAACTAGAGCACAAGTGAGTATCTGGGAACTTTTATGTGCATCTCGGGAGCATAGGCAGGCCATGGTTGAGGCTTTGAGAAAGATTGTGGTACCGGAAGATGTCAACATTGCAATGTTTGTTGGGTCAGTTCAGAAAGAAGCTTTACAAATATCTTTTTTTGAGGATAAACTCCCGGCGGAGGGAACAAATCATAATACACCTCTATTTATCAGGGCCGAGGTGAGGGGCAAGAGAACTTCATGTGTGATGGTGGATGACGGTTCGTCCATCAATGTGTGCTAGCTGAAAATTCTGGCAAGATTGGGTATGAAAGCAACAGACTTGGACCCCTCCAGCATGACTATTAAGGCTTATGATGACAGTAAAAGGCCTTGGTTTCACAAACTTGGGGGCGTGCCTTCCACTTTACAACAGATGATCAAGTTCCCGTATAAGGGAGAAGTTGTTACTATCCGGGCTGAGATAGATAATGTCGTGGCCGCCTTGGAGATACAACCTTTCACAAGGTTTCAGGTGTCAGCTACTTTTGAGGAGTGGGTGGATCCTAGGGTGGCTAGGATTATGAAAAAAATGAAGTTTGAGCCAGGTGAAGGTTCAAAATTACCAGATTTCAGAGGACAAACTACTCGGAAGGGTTTGGGGTACAAGTCTGATGAAGAAAAGTCGAAGGTCAAGAAAAAGGGCCTGAAACTGATGGAATATTTTGTGAAAGCTTCAGGATATCAAGGGGAGCCTGAACCTGTGGAAGTTAATGGAATTGTGGTACATGGGTTTGAGATCATCCAAGATATGTTGGGTAAGAAGCCGATGGTTAAAGAAATTGTGAAGAAAGAAGAAGAGAATTGGGAGGAAGAACTGATGAAGTTGGAGAGCCTAACTCTGGGAGAGGACAAAAAGCCTGAGGAAAACCTAGTTGCAGAGGAAGAAGTGTCTATAGATGATGAAGACATTTACCTTCCTGATTTGTTTGAATGTACTTCTGCATTATCCAATAATAAAGACATCTTTTTTGCTTACTTGCCTGAGTCATTTCCATTTACTCTGCATGAATCAAGCATATTTGATATCAGTTCAGCCAGAACTACTGCATTTAACTTGGGTACACTTGAGAACCCCAAGGAAATTCTGATTACAAGTGAAGTAACTCTGAAGAGAGGGAGAAACTAGAAGAAGTGTTGGTCAGATATGCCAAAGTGTTTGCTTGGTCCTATAAGGACATGCCTGGGGTAGACAGAAACATTGCCCAGCACACAATACCAACTTATCCGAATATGAGGCCAGTAAAACAGAAACTCCGACGGATGAGACCAGAATGGGCTGAGAAAGTCAGAGAGGAAGTTAAGAAACAGATAGATGTGGGGTTCCTGGAAGTAGTAAAGTATCCTGAGTGGTTGGCTAATATAGTGCCGGTGCCAAAGAAAGACGGGAAGGTCAGAATGTGTGTAGACTACAGAGATCTCAACAAGGCTTGTCCGAAAGATGATTTTCCTTTGCCGCATATAGATGTTCTGGTTGATAGTGCGGCTTTATCTCCTATATATTCATTTGCAAATGGGTTTTCAGGTTACAATCAGGTTCTCATGGCTGAGGAAGTCAAACACAAGACTACATTTGTTGATGAGTGGGGTACTTATTGTTACAAGGTAATGCCGTTTGGGCTTAATAATGCGGGAGCTACTTAGATTACCCTTGAGCATATATGTTGAATAGATTCGGTTAGTTTATTTCACAAATCATATCATCACAAGTGACATAAGTAAGGGATCATTCCGAACCCAACGGTTTGAGGTCTTCCTCTGCCAGGGGTGAGTGCGGCCTTAAATCTTTGTCCCGATTCACACCGGGTGGCGACTCCATGTTATTTCGTACTCCCAACTAGGCTGTGAGTCTAGAACAGCGTCGTCAAGTTCTGTGTCCCACAATAACCACTTCATCTTTTAAAAGATATTAGAAAGATTCACAACCCTAGATAGTTCTTAATATTGAATTTTCTTAAACCGACCTTCGTGTAATTTTATTTACTTTTTTTAAATTTAGAATCATCACCATTTCAAATCAATCAATCAACCTGTTAGATACTAGTAATCATTTGACCTCATAAAATTAATAGATTAGGTATTAAGTCCTCATGGGATCGATATTTTTTATACTACTTGAACGATACGTGCGCTAGCGTTATACGTGTGTGTCTACACCAGTCATTCGTGACGGATAAACCTAAACTTAGAGAGTTCCACATTATGAAGTGTACTCATTGAGCACTTGGGCAACTCGATATGAATAATACGGATTATTCATAATACTTCAATGGATTAAATGAGTTAATTTGGATCATTTAATCGGTTAAACGATAACACGTGTATTAGGGGATTTTTCTCATAATAATTATTATGTATTTGTATTTGATACATAATACGATTAGATACACATTAAATATTTGTCAAATGAGATTTTGACACATGCCATTAATATATGTATTTTTTATTTATTGTAAATAAAAATACATATATAATAATAATAATTACATTAATTGATTATTTGAATATTTAATTGTTAAATATTTAAATAATTAATTAATTAAACTTTTTCATAAATGTTATGAAATTTGTTGTATTATTATTGGAACATATGGCATGAATTAATTAGGCTTATGTGTGCAAATTTGATTTGTTTAACATAAAGCTTATTTATTTATTTAATTGGATTAAATGTGCCAAAAGGACAAAATTGCCCTTGCCAAAGTCGGTTCCTTCATCTTTTATTGCAAGAATTTTTCATTTGCTTCCCAAGGAAGCTTATGGCCGTGAGTCTCCATCCCCAAAATGCCTCTCAAATTAGTTAATGATTCACCAAGAAAATAAGGAAATCAAGAATAAAAGCTTTATGAAGTTGAAGAATTGAAAGTAATATTCAATATCCCTAAGCTTGAAAGTTTGTTTCATGTGCTTGGTTAAGCTAGATGGATTCTAGGATTTCTTCTTTTTCTTAGAATTTGGGGCTTTGTGGTTTGGTGGATGATATGGAAGAATTTGTAGCATGTGTGAAGTATATTGGAAGTAATTAGTGTAATTATTGTCCAATTTAATCAATTGTTGTTGAGTTGCTATTCTAGAGTGTTATTACCACTCTTGTGACACCTAGAATTTTTCTTGGGTTGTTCATATGTGGTGACTTGATTTGGTGTTTTGATTAATTTGATTAATCTTGAAAATTTGGATTTAAAGCATGAAAAATTCATTAATTTCGGTTCCTGATCAGATCTGTTAAAATTGGAATTTTTGTGATGATTTGCTGTCATATGAATGTAATGGATGTGTTTTGGGAGTTGGAACTATTTTCGGAAAATATTTCGGACTTGAAATAAGTGAAAACGGCCAAAAACGGCGATACCGGGTGACTTTTGAGCCAACCAGATGACAGCTGTCCAAACAGTGAGTTCATCACTGTTCAGGAAGCCCATGAACTACCCTAACACTATTGGGGCTGACCTGGGCAGTCTCCATAAGTGTTGGGTGGTCGGTTCGGTCAAAAATGCGTTTTGCGTCATTTTACAGAAAAATGATTTTTGTAAAAGTTTCGCTACGTTTCAACCTTATTTATGTTGATATTTGATATTGAATAAATAGGTTTAGGTGAAATTTGAATAAATTATTCATATTAGATATTGAATAATTTATTCGGTAATTTGAAAAAAATTTAAATTACGATTTCGCCCGAACCGCGCTTCCGCTGCGCCCATCGCCCAAAACCCCAACAAAAATGGTAGCAGAGCAGGTCTGATTCTTCATCCATTACTTTAGTCATGTTTAATATATGATATGTAATCCAATTTTAATGTTCGCACATGATTGGTATCTATATATGGTTTTTTTACTTTTCGGTCCTACACTAACGGAAATGTAACTGAAATTTAATAGTTAAATTGTGTTATGTTTTATAAGGTAGAATTGAAATATCTAGAAAATGATTTAGATTAAAATTCTGCATTTGATGTAGATTATAGCTTCCATAGGAAAATCCCCGCTTTTAAATATGGTTGTAAAAGTAACGCGTATTGGATACATGTTTTTTAGTCCGTCTTGTCAGTACGGTTTATGGGTATCTTTCTATAACCGCATCTGAGATCGTGCCAAAGCTGTGAAGGTGTAGGTCATAGAATTATTATCCATACTGGTTTTATATTGATACTGGACAAATTCAAGTGAAAGTGGAAATCCTGAATGTACGAAAGCTGTCAGGACTACATCGGTAGCTTGAGTTTATCATTGACAAGTGTAGCCTTGATACGCCTCCCTGTGAACGTGCCAAAGTTGTCACAGCGAGAAACGGTCAGGACCAAAACCAGGTCATTGGTGAGTGATTGACAAATAGTTGTCTACCTAATGAATATACGTAGGCGAGATCGTGCCAAAGCTGTGAGTTGAAATATATTCATAGGATCTTACTCTCACTATGGAATTCGATTTAATTATTGAATTCCCGTTGTTCGTTGGGGATTATGGTATTACGTAAAGTAGTGGGAGACACTGCTGAGTTTAAAATCCATAACTTAAACAGTGTGTAATATTTTGGAAAATGATGTTTTGTTTTTCCTTTCATTCTATATTGTTTATAGATTTATACTTCTAATCCACTGCATGCTTATTACTTGAATAGGTTTTCTGACTTTACTTATGGTTGCGTAATTCTAGAATAGGTTCTAGAAAGACATTAGACTTAGATATTGTTAGATTAGTTAAAACTATCGGGAACTGTTGTTCCTATTTTCTTGTAAATCAACAAGGTTTGTGACTTAGTTACTAAGTCACGATAGGTAATCTAAATGGATATCTAGTTTAGGATATAATAGTCTTGAAGGAATAGTTTCTTATGTAGTAAGAATTGACTTGAAACAGTTCATGTCTCGAGATTCTTGACTGGCATTAAGAAAACTCCTTGAGTATTTGTTTATCTTATAATGACGTTTCTTGGCTTTAGTGACTTTAAGAAGTCACGTGTTTGACACAGTTTGCTAATCAATCATTTAAAATTGTTGTGAATAATTGAATGCAAATTATAAAGCTAAGGAAAGGAGATATGTATAGTTGTGTATACAAAATATCGATTCTCACAATACGACAACTGTAGATATTGGATTCCAGATCTCCCGTTTAGTTAATTAAAATAATGTTTAATAACTGTTTTGATATTTGATATCAGAACTTGTGACTATTGGATAGTTACTTGTTCTGTATAAATAGTTGTTAAATATTTTAAGACGACTAGTAGTGTCATTAATGAAAAGATAAACATTAAGAAAAATATTCAATAAAATAAATAACTTAGAACTGTGCTTTATGAGATTTTATCATAAAAGTATTAGATGCTTGTTTCATATGGTAAATGATGGTCTGATATGAGTTCACATTGTTGGACAATTATGACTCATAGCATCACTATTTATAAATAACATTGTGTTTTTGTACAAATTAACTATGTGACAAAAGAAAATTGTTATTTTATCATTATTGTAATTAGAGTACTTGGATATATATTAATGATAAAAGTCCATATGGTTAAATCAGATTAATAAGATATGAGATAGTATTAATCCACGAACGGTTTAATCATTAAATATCCCTAGTCGAAGTATTATCGAGACTGAAAATTGATAATGCGGAATAGACTAGTATAACACTTGTGCGCGTTATGGAAGCTTAATGACATAGTTCTCATATATTTAGGTATTGAATATTTATGCAAGTGTAATAAGAGGTTCTGTTAGCCGTTGGACCGGGAACAATTCGCTCTGGATAGACCCACTCGGAATCCTATTGGTAGTATGACTATGTGTCTATGGAAATCTGAATCAGGGTAGGTGTATGTGATCTTTAACCTAAGACTTACGTCGCTATTACTTGCGACAATCAATTTACTTTGATATTGGTCGTCTGGAGCTTTAACAGGTTCTGTGTACGTCTCTATTGGGCTTACTGAGAATAGTTGTGTATTGGATGTAATGTTAAGATGGGAGTATCACTTCAGTTATATGGAGATGATGGTCACACAGGATACGAAACTAGTACTCTAAAAGCTGCAGCTATCGGGATAGTATGACTAGGTCATGACTTCCTGATTACAGAGATTAGTTACTCGGGATCTGATATATGCTTCGTACGGGGCAGACACAGAGAGAGCCATAGGCCTAGCATGTGACATCCGATACTGGATTGTATTACGCATTACATAGTATTACTACGCCTGATACAGACTATATTCCTCGGTGAATATTTCTGGAGAATTGGGTAGGCACGGTGCTTTGCTAGAAGCCAACCATGTCTTGTAAATCGGTGAGAACGTGGTACGGGGTACGCACGTGTTCGGATAGTCCGACAACCGTATTTACTGCCAATATATCCAGGAATCTCTTGGGTCGCTTCCCAAAGATTCACCAATGGCATTTGACTCGAATAGAATTAATCTGGGATTAATTTTGAGAGAGAAAATTAATCTGGGATTAATTGCGGCAAGAATTAATCTAGGATTAAATTCGTATATAAGAGAGAACGCGATTAATTTAGAATTAATCGATAAAATAAATTTAATAGTTAAATTGGATTTTTCTATTTAATTTATTTATCAGGGGCTAAAATAATATATCATATATATTAATTAAAATTGGATTTTAATTCGGGCGAACGAAATAATTTAGAATTAATTCGAAAGTGACTATCGTAATAATTTTACGAGGCATAATTATTTAATTAAATTGGATTTAATTATGTAGCGATGGGAAATTCGTTTAATCGGAATTAAACGAACTCGGGCCCTGGTCTAGTTGTGTGTTGAGAAAGCCAACAAAAATTTTGAATTTAAATGTGGTGGGAACACATGACTTACATCAATGGTCATAAATTGATGGAAGTAGTTGGCTTTATTAAATGTTGCACTTTAATCACACAACAACCAAGTTTTGGAAACAACCAACATTATTCTCTCTTCTTCTCTCCTTAGTTGATCCTTCCTCTCTTTGGTGAGAAATTTTTGATTCAAAAATTTCATAAAGCTAGCACTTGGAGAGTCATTTGAGGTGATAGGGAAACTCACCCAAGGAACAAACAACCCACCAAAAGCTTGGAGCTTCATCCAAAATGAGCAAATTTTGAATTTTCTCCTAATATCAATGTAAGTGATTTCCGCCACTTTTACTTGATTTTTCACACATAGAATCATGTTTAGGATCTTGTGGCATGTCTTAGAGACTAACAATGGTATCTAGAGCCTTCTAAATATGATTTTGAAATATAGGGTTTATAAACTTTAAATGAGAATTTTTGCTTGGAGCATGAAAATTCAAAATTGAGTTGTTGGTTGATGTTAGATGATGATAACTTGGAGTTGTGCATTGTTGGATTGTTGAAAAATTGATTGGATCAAATTTCTCCAAATCCTTAGCTTGGCTGAATACTTACCCTAGAATAGCTTATGGTGATTTCTTAAATTTTGACTATTGGATGTGTTAATGGCATGAAATAAATGTTGAATGTTGATTTAATTGGATTGAAATCAAATTGGATGTTAATTTCTTGTCAATTGCCGTGAATGAGCATGTTGTTGGAGACTTGATTCTGCTTCAATTTGTGTTGGACATGAATTGGAATGATAAGCATAATTAATTAGATAAATTAATATTTTGGAAATGTTAGATTAATTAATTACTTATGTTAATTACACTTAAATTGAATTAATATAATATTTTGAATATTGTATTAATGTAAATTAGTCCCTAAAATAATAATTAGGCTAATTTGGTTATATTTGGATTAATGGGCTTGGTTGGGCCAAGTATGGTTGTGGACAATTAGGTTGGATCCAATTGGGCCTAAACTATTTCCATAAAAGTCCAAAATATGACTTTTGGGCCTTTAATAATTTAATTGGGCCTAATGGGCCAAAATTAATTTATGGCATAGGGTGATTCCTAAATGGGCCAAGACATTATGGGCTTGATCCATAATGGCCAAAAGCCCATGCCTAAAGAATTAATTAGAAACTCATTTGACCTAATAGAATTGGCATTGGATGCTAAATGAGCCTTTGAGGCCATTTGGATTGGATTTGGAATCCAAGTCTAAAAGGTATTTTTTTAATAATAAAATAAGTGTAATTGTTTAATTTGGAATTAAACTTGAATTAGTATTGAATACAATTAAAATTGGATTTAATATTGTAGTTCGATATAATTCAAGAATACTTACTTTGAGTATTTATTCTTTAATGAGTTTGACTCGCCTAAACAAATCGTTGTATAAACATTGGATGGTCATTAATTAAAGAATTAATTAATTGGATTAGATTGATTGACAACATGCTATGTGTGAATGCTTGGATATATTTGTTTGAATAATGTATATCATATGGATATTATATGGGTGGGGGCAATTTTGGAAATTACTGTAAATATTATATTTATTTGAAATTGGACCTGCGCATCCAGCCTATCACTTATTATTCTCATTGTATTTCTCTTCTCACCAATTCCCCTCAATGTAAATGAGGTTTCTTATAGTGTTATGTAATTGGGTACTTTGAAGAATGTAAAGTGCTAATGGGAGAGAGGAAAAGAAAATAGAGAGATTTGTTATAGAAACAAATTATATATATCCATCCGCATATCATTATTATATTTATCGCGCCTTATTATGCTTTTAAAATGCATGTTTAAGGGTGTATGATGAAACCTAATCAGAGATAATAAATTGGTTGCCAATTTATGCGAAAAAACCCTCACTCAAATATTAAGTGTTTTTCCTTCCATTGAGTGGTTCTCTCTCAAGATCCAAGATTGGCATTGGTTTGTTGGCCAAAGTCAAGATCAATGTCCATCGCGGATGTGTTTGAACCACGAAAGCTTTGTTCTATATCGCATGTCTTGGGCGGTTGTGACTTGTTGGCCAAAGTCAAGGTCACTTCTAGTTCATCGACGTGGATTACAAAGCTATCCTGCTGTCAATGGGTCGCGCTTAACTGGAATCATTAAGATTGTTGAGCCAAAGCCAAGGCTTAGTTGATTCAAAGGAAAAGGTTAGGATATATATATTAGATATATGTTTCGGACATGGATGTCCACCTACAGGATCTAGGAATTGGATGGGATCCAATTGATCTTAGAGATCTACCTAGTTAAATTTTATACAGCTTGTTGGCCAAAGTCAAGGTTGTGTATTATTTAACGGGATCCTAGCCCACTAGGAAACTAGGTTTCCCGAGTACTCAACGGAGGGTTAGAGGCTCGCCGAAAAATAGTGGGAGGCTAGTATTAAATTTACAATTTCGTTTAATACTCACTAATATGCGCGCTCTATTATTTCTCGTTATTATATATATTAGTTGGACTAATATTATTTTATTGTTTTCTTTGAACAGTTAGACTGTATTCAACACTACTTCATTTGTAGTTTGTTACATAGTTGGACTATAGTAACCATTGCATTTCAGTGTACCCGAAATACTTGATTGGATAGTTGGACTATAGCAATCAAGATGGCTGGAAAGATAAGCGTTAGGTACATAATCATGGGTGAGAATATCATTAACGGCGTAAATTTTCCAGACTGGGAAATGAACCTCATGATAGTCCTGGGAGCTGAGAAGTTACTCTATGTAATAAAGAGACCTCTTGGGCCTGAGCCCGGACTTGAGCAGCCAGTGGAGCATGAGCTTTGGAAGACTCATCATGATGATAACTTTACTACTCAATCTGTTATGCTTGCTGCAATGACTCCTCAGTTTCATCGTCAGAACAAGGAATTTGATCCTTATGCGATGATGTTGAAGTTGAAGGATCTTCATAGATCTAATCTTAGATCTCATAAGTATGATTTGCAGAAGAAGCTCTTTCGCTCTTGTATGTCATAGGGTATATCTGTCGAATACTACGTGTCGTAGATGATTGCTGACATTGAACAGCCGGGTCAACTGGATATTACCTTCGAGGCCGAGACTTCCATAGATTTGATCTTATAGCCTCTGCCCGACTGCTGGGGCGGGTTCTTCATGAACTATAACATGATGAACTAAGAGAAAACTCTTTGAGAGTTAATGGCTATCCTAAAAAAGGCAGAGCCAGAGCTTCAGAAATGCAAGAAGCATGAGGCGCATCTTACTTCGATATCCAAGAAGCCCAAGGCTTGGCCGAAGGCTTCTAGGGGTGTGAAGAAGAATAAAAAGAAAGGCAAGGCTCAATCATCACAGTCTTCTGGGAAGACAAATGACATATCCCAAGACGTATGCCTACACTGTGGCAAACGGGGTCACTAGAAGCGTGACTGCCGTAAGTACAAGGCAGACTTGAAGGAAGCGATGGTGGGCAAGGCTCCGGCTTCAGGTATGTTTGTTATTGAAATAAACATGTCCACTACTAGTTTTAAAAATTGGATTTTTGATATTGGATGTGGTACTCACATATATACTGATGTGCAGGATATGTAGAATAGCAAGAGACTGGCTTCAGAGGAGATCGACCTGTGAGTCGGAAAGGGTACGAAAGTCGTTGTTTTGGCCGTTGACACCTATGTTTTGAACCTGCCCTCAGGGCATGTACTTACATTAGGAGACTGTTATTTTATACCTAGTTTGACTAGGAATATTATCTCTGTATATAGTTTAACCCGATGCGGGTATACCTTTGTATTCAGGAACACTGGGTGTTTTATTTATAAAGATGATATTGAGATATGTACAGCAGATGTGAATAATGGTCTTTAAATTTTTAATATAAACGAATCTCAAACATATAACATAACAAACAAAAAGCTCAAATTGAGTAAAAATAGATGAGACTTATTTGTGGCATTGTCGTCTGGGACACATAAACAAAACTCGTATATCCACACTTTCGAAGAATGGATACTTGGACGGATTTGATCATAATTCATATGATGTTTGCGAATCTTGTTTGTTAGGAAAAATGCCTAAAACACCTTTTAGTGGTAAAGGTGTACGTGCCACCGAGCTGTTAGCCCTCGTTCATAGTGACGTATGCGAGCCCATGTCTAGTCAGGCTAGATGTGGATATGAATACTTCGTAACTTTTACGGATGATGCATCGCACTATGGTTATGTGTATCTTATGAAACACAAGTCTGAAACTTTTGAGAAATTCAAATAGTTTCGACACGAAGTAAAAAAATAGACTGATAAAAGTATTAAAACATTACGGTCGGACCGTGGTGGAGAATACTTAAGCAATGAGTTTCAAAATTACTTGAAAGAATATGGTATTCTTTCATAGTGGACTCCTCTCGGAACACCTCAATTGAACGGTGTGTCCGAACGGAGAAATCAAACTTTGTTGGACATGGTAAGGTCAATGATGAATTGCACAGAGCTACCAATTTCCTTCTGGGGATACGCATGAATAGTGCAATACTTATTCTGAATAAGGTTCCGTCAAAGTCTATTGAACAGACTCCATATGAAATATATACAGGAAAGAAACCAGGTTTTTCATTCTTGAAGATTTGGGGATGCTGGGCATATATTAAACGTTTGGAGAGTACCAAACTAGAACCCAAATCGGATAAGTGCCTATTTGTAGGTTATCATAAGGAAACGAAAGGATATTATTTCTAAAACCCATAAGAGAACAAAATATTTGTTGCTCTCCATGCGGTTTTCCTAGAAAAGGAATTCTTGAATGCAGTGGTAAGTGGGGGGAAAGTAGAACACGATGAAAATCAGAGTGATACTATTCCTGGCACCGACCCCCTCACGGAACACTAACAGTCCATCAGGGATGAGACTGTTCCACAATCTTCTAATACACAAGAACCGCGTAAGCCGGAGAGAGTCGGAAAATAACCTAAGAGGTATGGGTTTCTGATCTCACCTCATATATACATTAATCTTATTGAGGAAGATGAACCAGCTACGTATGAGGAAGCGATACAAGGTATCGACTCCGCTTTATGGCAAGAATCCATGAAGTCCGTAATGGATTCCATGTATACCAACCAAGTTTGGACACTGGTTGATGTACCAAAAGGCATTATGCCTATTGGTTGTAAATGGGTCTTCAAAAGCAAGACAGACAAGGAAGGCAACATACAAACGTACAAAGCTAGGCTTGTAGCTAAAGGTTATCATCAACGGTATGGTGTCGATTTCGACGAGACTTTTTCACCCGTTGCCATGATTAAATCCATTCGGATAATGCTTGCTATCGCTGCATATTTCGATTATGAAATATGGTAGATGGATGTCAAAACCGCTTTCCTTAATAGAAACTTTTTGGAGGATGTTTATATGCAACAACCTGATGGTTTTGTTGTACCAAGACAAGCAAACAAGGTTTGTAAGTTAAGCCGATCCATTTATGGATTAAAGCAAGCATCGCGTTCTTGGAACCATCATTTTAATGAGATCATAAAAGAATATGGTTTCATTCAAAACGAAGATGATTCTTGTGTATATAAGAAGGTTAGTGGGAGCGCACTGACATTCATTGTCCTATACGTTGATGATGTATTGCTTCTTGGTAATGAAATTCTCATGCTACAATCGGTGAAAGCTTGACTTTCATTAAAATTCTCCATGAAACACCTGGGAGAGACAGCCTTTATTATAGGAATAAGGGTCTACCGGGATAGATCTAGAAAGCCGCTAGCACTCTCCCAGAGCTCGTACATTGACAAAGTGTTGAAGAGATTCAACATCGATCAATCCAATAGGGGGCTGCTTCTGGTGTCACATGGCGTCTCTCTATCGAAGGATATGTGTCCTAAAACTAAAAATGAGAGAGATACAATGATTTGGATCTTGTATGCTTCAGCAGTCGGATCGATCATGTACGGTATGATATGTACGCGACCTGATGTCTCATATGCTTTGAGCATGTGCAGTCATTATTGGGCGATCCAGGTAATGGTCACTGGATTGCTGTAAAGAACATACTTAAGTATCTTAGACTAACTAAAGATGCTTTCTTAGTCTATGGGGAATGAGAACTTGAGGTGACTGGGTTCGCCGATGTAAGTTTCCAAACCGACAAAGACGACTGTAAGTCGCAATCAGGGTACATATTTTGTTTGAACAACGAAGCAGTGAGCTGGAAATCTTCCAAGCAAGAGACTGTTGCCGATTCAACAACATAAGCGGAATATGTTGCTGCAGCTGATGCAGCAAAAGAAGTAGTTTGGATCCGTAAATTTCTAATTGGATTATGAGTAGTTTCGTTAGCAGCTGAGCCCGTACATTTGTATTGTGACAATAATGGGGCTATCGCACAGGCTAAGGAACGACTGTCTCATCAACGATCCAAGCATGTACTTCGACGAATTCATCTGATTCGTGAGATCATACATCGTGGCGATGTGAAGATCGAGAAGAACGTATCAGATGATAACATTGCAAATCCGCTGACAAAAGATATATCTCAGCAAAAGTTTGAGCGACATGTACATAGTTCAGGTGTTAGATACATGATTGATTGGTTATAGGCCAAGTGGGAGATTGTTGGACAATTATGACCCATAGCATCACTATTTGTAAAGAACATTGTGTTTTTGTACAAATTAACAATGTGACAAAAGGAAATTGTTATTTTATCATTATTGTAATTAGATTACTTGGATATATATTAATGATAAAATTCCATATGGTTAAATCAGATTAATAAGATATGCGACAATATTAATCCATGAACGTTTTAATCATTAAATATCCCTAGTCAAAGTATTATCGAGACTGGACATTGATAATGCGGAATAGACTAGTATTACACTTACGCGCGTTATGGAAGCTTAACGACATAGTTCTCATATATTTAGGTATTGGATACTTATGCAAGTATAATAAGAGGTTCTGTTAGCCGTTGGACCGGGAACAATTCGCCCTAGATAGACCCACTCGGAATCCCATTGGTAGTATGACTATGTGTCTATGGGAATCCGAATCAGGGTAGGTGTATGTGATCTTTAACCTGATACTTACGTCGCTATTACTTGCGACAATCAGTTTACTTTGATATTGGTCGTCTGGAGCTTTAACAGGTTCTGTGTACGCCTCTATTGGGTTTACTGAGAATCGTAGTGTATTGGATGTGATGTCAAAATGGGAGTATCACTTCAATCATATGGAGATGATGGTCACACGGAATACGGAACTAGTACTCTAAATGCTACAACTATCGGGATAGTATGACTAGGTCATGACTTCCCGATTACAGAGATTAGTTACTCGGGATCCGATATATGCTTCATACGGGGCAGACACAGAGCCAGCCCTAGGCCTAGCATGTGACATCTGATACTAGATCGTATTACGCATTACACAGTATTACTACGCTTGATATAGATTATAGTCCTTGGTGAATATTTCTGGAGAATTGGGTAGGCACGGTGCTTTACTCGAAGCCAACCATGTCTTGTAAATCGGTGAGAATGTGGTACGGGTACGCACGTGTTCGGATAGTCTGACAACCGTATTTACTGCCAACGTATCCATGAATCTCTTGGGTCGCTTCCCAAAGATTCACCAATAATATTTGACTCGAATAGAATTAATCTGAGATTAATTTTGAGAGAAAATTAATCTGAGATTAATTGCAGTAAGAATTAATCTGTGATTAAATTCGTTTAGAAGAGAGAACACGATTAATTTAGAATTAATCGATAAAATAAATTTAATAGTTAAATTGGATTTTAATATTTAATTTATTTATGAGGGGCTAAAATAATATATCGGATATATTAATTGAAATCAGATTTCAATACGAAATTAAAATTGGATTTTAATTCGAGCGAACGAATTAATTTAGAATTAATTCGAAAGTGACTATCGTAATAATTTTGCGAGCATGATTATTTAATTAAATTGGATTTAATTATGTAGCGACGGGAAATTCGTTTAATCGGAATTAAAAGAACCCAGGCCTTAGTCTAGTTGTGTGTTGAGGAAACCAACACAAATTTTGAATTTAAATGTGGTGGGACCACATGACTTACATCAATGGTCATAAATTGATGGAAGTAGTTGGCTTTATTAAATGTTGCACTTTAATCACACAACAACCAAGTTTTGGAAACAACCAACACTATTCTCTCCTTGGTCGATCCTTCTTCTCTTTGGTGAGAAATTTTTGCTTCAAAAATTTCACAAAGCTAGCACTTGGAGAGTCATTTGAGGTGATAGGGAAACTCACCCAAGGAACAAACAACTCACCAAAAGCTTGGAGCTTCATCCAAAAGGAGCAAATTTCGAATTTTCTCCTAATATCAATGTAAGTGATTTCCGCCACTTTTACTTGATTTTTCACACATATAATCATGTTTAGGATCTTGTGGCATGTCTTAGAGACTAACACACACCACATATCCTTAACCATTTAATGAATATTATATTCAGGGTGTGATTAAATCTCATTTAACCAATGATCGTCATTGGACCACAAGATTTATTAGACTAATACATTAGATGTATGTAGTTTAATGAATTAGAAATTGCCTTAGATAGTTTTCTTCACTCCGTAACTTAGTTTATAAGTTTTCATGACTTAGTTGCGTGTTTCTAAAAAAAACATGTTGAACGTCTTGAATTGTTCGAGAACTTTCAATATGTTTCTAATGAAACGCGGATAGAATATTTTGAATTGTTCAAAGATATTCTATTTGAATTATTGAAAACTATAAAACTCATTGTGAGTCTTTGAAATGTTCAAAGATGTTTGATATGATCAAACATATGAATTTAAGGTAATTAGTTCTAAATTTGTTTAATGAATGTGATTCTTACTCAATATTAAACTTCCACGATTCCATCTTAATGGAATTGGTCAGTGGGAGTTATCGAATCTTATATGATTTGATTTGTTGATATTGAGTGTTATCGAATTAGTTTCAATACTCTTGGGGTTATGCTCCAGTAACACTAATTTATCTATTTAATTAAGGTTCTATTTGTTCCTACAGTTACATATATGATATGTATAGGTAGAAAATTCGAATCTTGAAAAGTTTGAGATTTGAAACTTTTTTTTGTATAATTGTTATATAATTGAAAGTACTTGTGCCTTGGAGGTACAAATAAGGTTTATCATTTATTCTATTTAATAGAATATTGTATTCTATTTGATAGAATATCTTTTCTACGATCCCGAGTAATAAAATTGTTTATTACTTGGTGGTTAACATTGGATGTTGACGACTGCAGAAAAGATTTGACTTATTGAAGTCAAATGTGAGTGATAAACTGTAATGGAACTACATAATTAATTTGATGAAATGACCCTTAGATAACTTCCGTATAAGTTCAATAGGATGTCATAATCATTTACAAAGTATTTGATACTTAATGATTCTGTTGTTTTCTTATCGAAGAAAATTATCCTATAACTTATAGTGGGACCGATATTTGATATCGATTTCAAAAGTTAACATTGAACCATAGATCTAAGATTATTAATGGTTTACTATGATCAAGTTTTGAACTTGATTAGGCTTTTGTTATGAATAGTTAATAAAATGTGCAAATTGTATGCGCAGCAAAAGCTAAGTGAGCTTGTTAAAGGTTTGACCTTTATAGTATAACAGTGAGAAAGGTTATACTCATTGATCTATTGTAGATTCTGTGAAAACTTGTCTCAAGTCGCACTAGTTGAATAATTAAGGATCTCTTGGTTAATGCTAATATTAAACTGTGTTTTTGCTAAAAAATGCAAAGTGGCGTTCCTGAATGGTTTCTTCGAATGAGAGATCCGTTGTGGTTTCTTTATTTGAAGAAGTTCATTCTAGAATGGCCCTAGAGTTTGTATTTTTCTAAGATCACAGTTTTATATACTAGCTTATGGAGCCTATTGTAGACTCAGATAAGCTTTCCGAAAATATGTGCTCTCTATTTTTGATACAGTCAGATTGTTTGATTTTATCAAAGCATAGAGAATGCATATTTGTTAATAGGGTCAGTGGGAGCGTACAAACTTCTTTCTAGCATTGTATATATCATAAGTCTTCTCTTCTCCGTAGAAGCAGTGAGAGCAGTTTCTGATATATTTGATATAAAGTCTTATATATGATATAAAACGAGAGACTTATGAGATACTCCCATTAGTCGCGTATCTAATAAATGACACAGTAAGACTATTTGTATGACAATTAGTATAACTGTTTGACAGTTAACGTGTCTTATATAAATATAGTATTCATCTTTCATAAAGGATGATTCATTTGTCGAAAGAGAGACTGATTAGAATGTCTAGTCAATATTATGCATCATAAGATGATGGCGTAACAAATATTATATTATGTGTAATTAAAGATATCAATTTAATCGTAATTGTTACGAGTTATTTTCATATGCAGTAGACCATAAGATGTGTTTTGAAACATGTTCTTTGTGATCTTTGAGATATTAAGAACAAGTTTCTTATTCCTGGAGAATTTAGTCAGCAACCATAAGGTCAGATTAGTTTTGATCCTAATTATGACGTTAGATGGTATGTGTCATATAAAGTCAGAAAAGATGCAGTGGGAGTGTCACCGTTGATTCTACTAAACTAGTGGAATCAGTTGCAACTTTTGAAGTATTGATGTAACATCCCGCCTTGGTAGCAATGTTACCGGCAGGAGACAGGCTAAACCCATCTCCATAAGCCTCTGATTCTAGAAAAAATTTCGGCATGATGTATTCATAACATCATGCAACCTGGCCTATAGCCAGCATCCATATACAACATAAACATAAAATCTCGGCCTCAGGCCGGCATCTCAACATCAATGCAATCTAAGGGCCCAACTAAAATGCGATGCAGACACAAAGACATAATACAACCAGGGCTTCGTGCCCGAAATTACGTATAAACAAAAACTTTTACAACTTTAAACTTATACAACTAAACTTATAAACAACTCGACTCTTATACTCCCAAGACCTGGTGACTGGCTGACTGCAACGCTGCTATCCGGCTCCTTAAGTTCTGGTGTCTGTGGTTGACCGATCAGGTCACCAACCTGCAAAACTCAAACACTGTTGGGTTGTGAGTCATAAGACTCAGTAAGTAACTATGCTCATTCCTTGAGCTGCAATCATACATAAATTCTGAATTTTGTTTCTTCATTAACTTAAGCTAGTCTCTACTTTTAACCATTTTAATCAAATATGTAACCTTACTATAGATTTCTTTTAATCTGGTCTTATATGCTTCATATCTTGTTTACTATTAATCTTTTCATACATTCATAATATACTTGTCAAGTTTCTATATCATCAATCATCAAATCAAATTCCATTACGCTTCTGCTGCGCTATTCTGATATCTTGTTTCTTACCTACTTACTTTTTCCTAATCTAGTTTGGGCATTTATTATAATTATCTTTCTTTTATTTCTATTGAAATATCATCAAATCCGCTTTATGAAATATTCTTTCTAACAATTCATTCATCAATCATATATACATAAGTATGCAATCATATTGTCATGCACTATTATTCACAGAGGTGCTTCCTATGTAAACATACAATTCATACAAACATCAGTCATCCATCCATATAGATGTAACCTTACTATCATGCATTAATATCAGCTATATGCATCTCAAATGATTTTCATAATGAATATAATCATACTTATCATGCACTAGTATTCATAGAAAGGGTTTCTTCAATGTAAATACATATAACTCATACAGTCATTGATCAACTATACATATAAGTGTGCTAATGCTATTATGCATAAATACCAAATATATACATCTCAAATGACTTCTATAATATATATATGGTCTATATGCATAACTTATGAGTTATACTCTACTTAATCATGCTATGCTTTTATGAAATACGTTTTGAAAATCTTTTCTGAAAAACTGCTTTCTGAAACTCTTTATAGAACATGTCATTCTGAAGTACTGTTTTCTGAAAAGTGTTTTTAAAAAAAACGGTTCATCTGAAAACTGTTTCTAAAAACTGAAGTCTTTATCTGAAATCTGTATTTCTGGAAACTGAAATCTGTATCTGAAAACTGAAAACTTTTTCTGAGTTCTGTGTCTCTGTCTGAAAAACTGGACGTATGAGGGCGTTACGTATCGTCCATCCCCTCGTACGCCGATCTGGAGGCAGAAGTGCAAAACCATGACTTTGGGGCGCTACGTCCCGCCATCCCCAAAGCATGCCACAACTGTCTCATAATCTGGGGGTCTAGGGGCATGATATCTCACCGTCCTCCTAGCCCATTTGGAGGATCTGAGAGCGTCCCCTCAGTCCTCAACATGTGCACATGTCTCTGACTCCGTCAATTCCATAGTATCCGTCAATTCCAACTGAATCTCAAGTTACATACTGGGGTGAGTTTTTACCTCATGCCCCGAAAAATCATAAAACCGTGCTTTTAAATCTCAAAGCTGTAAAAACATTTTCTGAAATACATTTCCTTCAAAAGTATCTGAAACTTGTCTTAAAAACACTTTGGATTTCAAAACCATTCTCGATTTCAAATCAATTTATGAAAATCATAATGCACAAATATGCATATACATTTCTTATGCTTTTACTAAATACCGTCATACTTTATTATATGTTTATCTCATATTATCATATATGTTCACGCATTCCCATAATTTCATGATACATGTATTCTATTTCCTTAAATGCTATCATCATGTACGTTTAAACTCAATACATACATACTACTAAAGTTACACTTAATCCATACTAACACATACATTAACCATTTTATCATATGTTTTTAGGTACCATTTACTCCTTTATTCACAACCTTATTCATCATCGTCTTGCACATAATATTGTTTCATTGTAAAGTATGTGAACTTATGCTTAATTGACAACTTACACCACGTACTTATTTAAATCACTTCAAAGCTACAAACCTCATTATTCATATACACATTAAGGTAACTTATCATCACACACCCTTGTAAACAGTAAAAAAATATTTTCATATTTAACCATACACTTACTTTCTTATAAGATGTTCATACTTTATCGTCTCACACGGCTGTATATTTTAACAATTATGAAACCCTTAGTCTTTAATATTATAGCTCTACATGCATATTATTCAATCTTATAACCACATACTTAACTTATGCATTACACTACATATTCATAACTATAAGCATCATAAATTAGACATCTCATAATTTCTCACTTCATACAGTAACAGAACTTGCATACATGCTCAACAATCTAATCTTTTTAGCTAGTTCTTCACAATATATAAGGTATGCTTTTATTCTAACTCCCACATTTCAGGCTTAAATATAATATCTTGTTATCCTAATTTACCCCTTGTAGTTACCGATCCAATATCCCGATGGTGTAATGTCTTTAACTTCCAACCCCAAGCAGTTTTACTGTTCACAATTAACATACATAAATATATATATATATGTCATATTTATACACATCCAAATTTTCCATATTTCATCTTTACTATAAATTTAATTTTTTTAAAACATAGTTACACTTACTCTTTTACATCAATATACGAATCCCTTAATTCTAAGGCTATGCCGATCTTATCCCTACTCTTCTAGCAAGTACTTTAATATACTTTAACCGTCTAATTTAACCCAATCTTTACCATTTATCAATTTACCCAAATATTCTTATTCATGCTTTTCTATCCTTCACTTTGCACATCAATTCCACTCTCATAATAAACACCCTTCAACAACCAAACGGTTCCCACTTCACCTCACACTGCCACGCTTTCATCACTTCAATCAAAATTTCTTCACTCTTAAATGCCTTACACCATGCCCATATAACCATCATCAAAACAGAATCAAAATTTCCCTCACCCCCTACATTCGGCATTTGGGGAAAATTGTTTATTCTCATCACTCAAGTTTAACCCACATCATTTATCATGAAATGTATAAATGACATCCATAGCAAACTAAATCAAACCAAATACAACAAATAAAAATCTAGGTTTCATGAAAATTCTGAAATTAGGGGCTGAGAAATTCGTTCATAATCTAGGGTTACTGTCAGTTTCATAATTCAATCTAAGTCCCATTTAGCAAACTTAAATTAAGCTCAAGGAATCCATGGTCATAGTCTACTTACCTTCTCCTTCTTTCTGCCTCACGATTCCTCTATCTCTCATGGACTCTCTCGGTTCTCTGCTGCTCCCTCTCTCTCTCTCTCTCGCTGGGTTTTGTTCACTGCCACCATATCGGAGGCTCGCCGGCGCTGGAGACACGGCCAGCCATGGCCGGAGCTGGTCATCTCTCTTTCTCTCCTTCTCGGCTATGCTCTGTCTTCTGTATTCGCATTCTGTGTGTGTGTGCTGCTTATCACGTGTGGTGGTGAGTGTCCCCACGTGTGTGTGCTTATATATTATCAAATGAAAAAATCTAAGTTTATGGATATTATTTATAATATAAAATTATTATTGTTATTAATACATGTGTATATATATATCTAGAAATATCTAGAATTACTATTATTATTATTATTATTATTATTATTATTATTATGGTAATTCTCAATTCAACCCCTTAAGTTTAATTGTTATTGACTTTTAATTAATTTATTGAGAAGTTCCCTTTTTGCAATAAAAATTAATCTCGCGTTCAAACGCGGCCTCACGCGCGGAAAAATAAATTCACCCAACTCACTAAAATAATCTGGGATGTTACAGTTGACTTATGAAGTTGCATAGTGACCCTATAGATTAGAAGTTTCCATATTAGTTAGTGTTTGCGGTTGTTTTATAGTATTTGGATTTGATCTCTAAATACATAGACAACTTAGTAGCTATAGCACAATACTGATATTGCGTCTGAGTCATATTGATGTGGAATTTGGATTCTGCGAAATCTGAATTATGCTGGCTAAGGAAAATGATTGAATTTGTTGGACGGACTCAATTTATTAAAGCGGGCTTACTTATTGTTGTCTACCTCTTGAGTGCTGGTGAGCTCTTGAGGGCCATGGGTATGTGATATACATTGAGATGTGTATATGATACCGTGGATTGGCACTAGAGTAAGTGGGAGAAATTGTTAGGGTTGGTGCTCGGAGTGCCAATCCAAATCGTATTTATGTCCGATTCATAAATACGAGCAATTTTATTTTCTATAATATTACTAATTTAGTGGTAGCACCCTTGTCTTTTATACACTTATTCGATCTAATTACGATTAGATATCTGATTACGATTAGATCGAAACTAAATCTGGTTTAGTGATATGTGTATATTAGACAAAGACCCTAGGATTTACAATATAGTGCGCAGTTACAACGTAGTTTGTAATTGACATTGGGAAGCGCACTATAAGATGTATATCCTTAAATAAAGTTCCTGGTCAAGATTTACTAACACGGGTCGGTTAGTAAAATCCGCTGAGACCAGTACATGTCGTATATCGTGACTTGGTCCGATGGTTTATCTTAATGAACCATGAGTCTCGGGAGACTCGTATAGACATGTAGGTGTTTATTTGATAAGACACTGAACGACTCACTGAAGGTTTCCTAATAGATGGTACACCACGTCAATAGGAACCTTCTCGAGTTGAGCGAGCATAGTGGTCCTTCGACTTGAGATACCACAGTGGGATATATGAGTTATCCTCCACACTTTGATGGTAGTCACGTCACCGATCTATTTAGATCAGACCTCCACCTATTCATTGGGTGTGGACTGATGCTCATGATATCTAGTATGTATCAAGACAGGATCTGTCAGTCCTGTGTACAGGGCATAGGCATCCGCACGTGTTTGCGATCTAGCAAATCAATGGTCATGGTATAACTTCAGAAATCAGTTCCGAGTGTTATTTTGAGATCGTAAATTGAAAGTCGATTGTATTATACTGAACGGATTTGACATTCTCATCTATATCTCAGGTATAATATGGATAGCCTATGACAGAGGGATTATACGTATGCAATGACCTCAGCTTGCATAGTTTAGCGAGATTATCTGTGGTCATCATAATCTATGAGTGGGTGGATTATGGACACGAAATTGGATTTCGTGACGGATAAACCTAAACTCAAAGAGTCCCACAATATGAAGTGTACTCGTTGATCACTTGGGCAACTCGATATGAATAATATGGATTATTCATAATACTTCAATGGATTAAGTGAGTTAATTCGGATCGTTTAATCGGTTAAACAATAACACATGCATTAGGGGATTTTGTCCGATAATAATTATCGTGTATTTGTATTTGATGCATAATACGATTAGATACACATTAATTATTTGTCAAATGAGATTTTTGACACATGCCATAAATATATGTATTTGTTATTTATTGTAAATAAAAATACATATATAATAATAATTACATTAATTGATTATTTTAATATTTAATTGTTAAATATTTAAATAATTAATTAATTAAACCTTTTCATAAATGTTATGAAATTTGTTGTATTATTATTGGAACATATGGCATGAATTAATTAGGCTTATGTGTGCAAATTTGATTTGTTTAACATAAAGCTTATTTATTTATTTAATTGGATTAAATGTGCCAAAATGACAAAATTGCCCTTGCCAAAGTCGGTTCCTTCATCTTTTATTGCAAGAATTTTTCATTTGCTTCCCAAGGAAGCTTATGGCCGTGAGTCTCCATCCCCAAAATCCCTCTCAAATTAGTTTAATGATTCACCAAGAAAAATAAGGAAATCAATAATAAAAGCTTTATGAAGTTGAAGAATTAAAAGTAATATTCAATATCCCTAAGCTTGAAAGTTTGTTTCATGTGCTTGGTTAAGCTAGATGGATTCTAGGATTTCTTCTTTTTCTTAGAATTTGGGGCTTTGTGGTTTGGTGGATGATATGGAAGAATTTGTAGCATGTGTGAAGTATATTGGAAGTAATTAGTGTAATTATTGTCCAATTTAATCAATTGTTGTTGAGTTGCTATTCTAGAGTGTTATTACCACTCTTGTGACACCTAGAATTTTTCTTGGGTTGTTCATATGTGGTGACTTGATTTGGTGTTTTGATTAATTTGATTAATCTTGAAAATTTGGATTTAAAGCATGAAAAATTCATTAATTTCGGTTCCTGATCAGATCTGTTAAAATTGGAATTTTTGTGATGATTTGCTGTCATTCGAATGTAATGGATGTGTTTTGGGAGTTGGAACTATTTTCGGAAAATGTTTCGGACTTGAAATAAGTGAAAACGGCCAAAAACGGCGATACCGGGTGACTTTTGAGCCAACCAGGTGACAGCTGTCCAAACAGTGAGTTCATCACTGTTCAGGAAGCCCATGAACTACCCTAATACTATTGGGGCTGACCTGGGCAGTCTCCATAAGTGTTGGGTGGTCGGTTCGGTCAAAAATGCGTTTTGCGTCATTTTACAGAAAAACGATTTTTGTAAAAGTTTCGCTACGTTTCAACCTTATTTATGTTGATATTTGATATTGAATAAATAGGATTATGTGAAATATGAATAAATTATTCATATAATATATTGAATAATTTATTCGGTAATTTGAAAAAGTTTTAAATTACGATTTCGCCCAAACCGCGCTTCTGCTGCGCCCATCGCCCAAAACCCCAACAGTATGCACTCAAGAATTTCATCATTAAACTCTTCTTCAGAAATTTTCATAATACACTCATCCTTTACTTCCTTATGGCTGACTGAGATAACACTGCATAATTCGTTTCCTACCCTCCTAGTGTTGTCGTCTGTGTTACTTGGACAAGCTTCTTGTGGCCTCTGACTTTGATTAATCATAAGCTGTCTAACTTGGGTCTCCAATGCTCTTATGGTTGTAGCTTGACTTTGAAATATGGCATCGTATTTGGCTTTCTACTTCTTGAGCATGTCTGCTAGTAGTTCATTCAAATATGTCTTCTGCTCGTACCCTAATTGCTAAGCCACCCAGGGTTCTAGCTATTTGAGTAGGGTTGTGGCCTTATCTGTTGTAGGTTTTAACATACTCGCCATGTGGAGCGTGGGGCTTTCCACTCTGTACTCCCTCATATCCTGCACTTGTAGCTCTAGCATTGTTTACAACCTGCTTACTGAGGATCTCTATACACATGCAGATTTGGTCTAGTTGGGCATTCACGATTGTGTTCAACTCTAACCCGTGGACTTATGCCGCTCGCTGCTAAATACTCTCTTCAGTTGGCCATAGGGAGTTATTATTCGCCATATTTTCCAGTAGATCCCATGCGACATTCTCATCTTTGGCCATTAGCGCACCTTCAGTCGATGCATCTATTGTAGTCTTTATCATTCCATTAAACCCATTATAGAAGGTTTGGACTTGCAACCATTTCTCAATGTCGTGATGTAGACACATGTGCAACAGGTCATTATATCTCTCTCATGCCTCGTATAAGGATTTTGAATCATATTGCGTGAATGATGTGATGTCATTGCACAGCTTTACTGTTCTGGCAGGAGGAAAGTACTTGGCAAGGAACTTGGTGGCCAAGTCTTCCCATGTAGTGATGAATCCTGCTGGCAGTGACTAAAGTCATCCCTCCACTCTATCTTTTAGTGAGCATGGTAAAAATCATAAGTGAACTGCTTCTTCTTCCTCTCTATTGAAGTTGAACCTGTTGTAGATTTCCAGAAAATTACGTACATCATTCGATCCACCCCCAAACTACACTTATTGCTTTATCATTTGAATACAAGTCTTGATGTCGCGTGCATTGACTTGTAGGAGTGGTGGGATGATACATGATATAAGTCCATCAATGATTAGTATCTTCATGTCCAGAATTAGGATTGGCGCTGCTATTTCATTCGGTGGTTCAGACTGATTGTCGTTCATGATGCCTGAAATCACGGAAAAAATAAAAAGAAAATGAAAAATGAAGGGTGTTTAGCTAAGCAAGTAGAGTGTTGTCCTAATATTAATAATGAAAAATAAAATAAATCATCGGCAACGACGTCAAAAACTTGATCGCGATTTTATACCGCACGCAAGCGCATGTATTTCTCAAGTAATACAGTGACTAAAAGTCAGATATCATACCCACTTGAACTTATTATTTCTCCTATTAATATCAAGATTAACCTACTCAACTTAAATTAAACTATTAGTTATGAGGGCGATTTGACTATTTAATTGAAATTAAATAAATAGCAAACACCAATTTGGAGATAAACGTTATTTGCGAGAAGAATCTAGGGTTGCAATTGTTGGAAATGGTGATCGAGCACCATTCACTTTTTGTATGAATATTTGATATTTATGCAATATAATATTTATTTTATCATGGTTATTTATTTATTAATATGGTAAAACTCTTACTTTATTTATATAATGTAAATCTAATTGTTAGATTACTCTAAGAGTTAGAGATTTCGAGTTACACTCGGAACCTTATATGAATTTAGTAAAGACCCGAGAGTTACTACATATGGTGATATAGTTGCAAGAGTTGCAAATGGTGTTGAGAAATATCACGCATTCTCTCGAATATAAATTATTCATAGTCTAGATATATTGATATGGGTCGGTCATTATATTGGTAAGACTAATGCATTGTCTATATATGTAATGGACATATAGTTTGTCTCAACAGACTGTGAGCTTAACGGAAGTTCGTATAGAAATGCAGATATTCATTAGTTGAATGAATATTGAATTAACTCATAAAAGATGACTAATAGATATTCCATAAAACTGTCAGTAGTTATCTTTTCGAGTTGAGTAGTTATTGTGGTCCTTTGACTTGAGACACAACGGTGGTCTTGTGAGTGATCCTCTGTGCCTGATATCATGCATGTCAGAGACCTTTCATGGTCTGGCCTCTAGATGACTGTTAGGTATAGACCGATGCTCACGAAGATCGGTGTGTGTTAAGATGAGGATTCGTCAGTCCATATGGTTGGATTTTGTTTCCAGAAATTTTCAGAATATATTCCGGAAATCTTTTGGCCGAAAGTTCGTTGAAGAAATTGTTTCTTTAACATTATAAATAATATTCAAAAGGAGTTTTGATATATTATTTATTAATGGAATATAAGGATGAAAAGTTTCATTATATTGAGTAGATAAGGTTTTGACAGTATAACTATAACCTTACTCAATTGGAAACAGTAATGATGAAAGGATTATACATTAGCGTTTTAACCTCGATTTGTATGGTTCGACGTGTCGTGTTGTTTAGTCATGATTTGTAGGTGGACATGCCTTCATGAAATATGTATATAAGTATATGAGATATATATGTATATATATAAATAACAACCGAACGTGAGCCTAGAGAGTTCCATTATATTGAGTTTACTCGTTGAGCACTAGGGCGACCTCTCGTCAAATGTTGACAAAGTATTTTTGGGTATTTAGGATTAAATTGTTTAATCCGATAATTCATGAGATGAATTGAATTAATTAATTTTATATCAAGAGTTGATATAATTTTATTGTATAATAAATGTAAATTTGATTTACATTAACTTAGTAATTAATTTGTGAATTAATTTAATTGTTAAATTAATATACAAAATTAATTATTTAGTTTATACAAATAAAGGTATTAATTAATTAAAGGTAACTAAGTTAAAGTAATTGAACATTTTTGGTTAAAGTAACTAATTCATTCAATTTTAACTAAGTTGCTAAAGTTGGTGAGATTTATTTTTAACTATAGTTAAGTTGCTTTTTTGAACTATTGGTGTAGGGAAAAGATTCCCTTAAACCATGGTTTGATTAAAAAGGCTTGAGTTTGTTTTCTTTGTTTTTTATTAAATTAAAAGAAAAAAAAACAATTTTTTCCTTTCACTCATTTTTTGCTCTCTGCCAGTATTATAAGAAGCAAAATTTGGTTTTACTTTTATGATGACTCACTGTTGCCAAGAGAACAAATAAAAAAGCAAAAGTTGCTTCCCCTTTTTTCTTTACTGCAGCCGACCAAAAAGAAAAATAAAAACCCCTCCTTTGCTTGCTCACTGCCGAGCAAGAGGAAGAAAGAAAGTCAGTTTTTGTTTTCAAATTCAAGCCTAAATCTCACCAAATATTACCCTACAAATAATCAAGTCCATGGAATTAATCCCTAAGTGTTAAGGGTTAATTTATGTTCTTGAGGTTTTCTTTTTCCTAGGGTTTTAAGAGTTGAAATTTGGGGAAAAATTGGTTGCTATTCTTGAGTGATCAAACCACCTTTTGATCACCAAGATTTGTTCTTGGAGAAGCTCAATTTGGTGGAGTTTTGAAGGAGTTCAAAAGCTTGTAAGATTTGGAGAAACTTGAGTTCAAATGTTGGAAAAGCTTGGAAGATTTGGAAAAGCTTGAAGGAAATGATCATTGGCAAAGTTTGTTGGTAAATTTAATTTGTAAATTTATTATTAGATTGTTGATGATTATTGTTGAGAAAAATTGTTGTGGATTTGTTGGATTAATTGGAAGTATGTAAGTGAGGAATTATGAGCATTGAAGTGTATGATAATTGATATATAGTTGATATAGAAATTTTTCTATGCTTGGAGTAATTTTCAAGAGTTGGAAATTATGTAATATGCTTGAAATAATTTTGTAAGTGTTGGAAAATTATTTTGTTAGCTTGGATTAATTTTCCAAGAGTTGGAAAATTAATTTATTGCTTGGAATAATTTATCAAGAGTTGATAAATGTTTTTAAGTGCGTTGAAAATTTTAATTATGCTTATGGTAATTTTTGATGCATGGAAAATTGTTTTTTAATGTATTGAAAAATTTTAAGTTGGTAGAAATTTTCTTTGCCACTAATTTAGGCTTAATGCCGAGAATTAAAAATAAATAAATAAAAAATTTATTCGCTCGGGATTTGATCTCGGGCGGGTTTCCGCTGCGCTCGGGTTTGTCCGTTCCTCACTCATCAGCAATTTCACCTAAACATGCAAACAATGGGTCCAGACACTTTTCATTCAATTGGATCGGCACGAATTATTAACTTAGAACACTAAACTATCTATAAGCCTCTTTCGATGGTCAGGTAAATATATTCGGAATTAAACTAATTAACTATATATCTTTCTTAATTAATTTAAACCAAATTCATTAAGGTCAGGTTCTAATATTGGCTACACATGCTCTGGAGGTATATTTTTACCCTGAAAGGAAACTTATTTTAAAGAATTAGATCATGCATTATTATCCCTATGGCTAACCCAAATTTCATATGTCGAGTTCCTAAGGATTTACCAAGACTGTTCTATTATTGGCCAAACAGATAAAATATGCAATCAAAGACATAGAATAATAAATAATAAATAACATACCCAAAAGACTAAAAATATGCAAATTAATTAATTAACAAGTGCTTGGAATCCATTATAACCCTAGATGAATGATTTAGCTACTCATGATATATAATAAACATAAGCTAATCATTCTTAATACAAAACAAGGACTTATAAAAGATAAACTAGAAAGAAAATGGAAGAAAGAACTCTCGTTTGCAATATTCGCCTTCAAACTCTAGCACCAATTGAAACACTCATCCTTACCTTTCTTTAGGCGTTCTTCAATGTTTTGGGACTCCAAAATTTTGTTATAAAACTTTATGTTAGGTTTTGGGGATGAACTATGCTTATATAGGAAGTCTGGGGGATCTTTCCTGATAAAAAACTGGATTCATAGCGAATTTGGAGCTGCATTTCTATGTTGCGATGCGCTGAGTGCATCTCGACTTTGACTCTACCACATTGGCGCATCGTGACTTGCAGAGGGAAGTGTCGCCAGATTTTTAATCCTACCAGATTTTTATTTTCTTTCTTTCTTTCAATCTTGCCATATTTTATTTTCTTTCCTTAACCCCGCCAGATTTTATTTTCTTTCCATAATCCTACCATATTTTTGTTTTCTTTCCTTAATCCTTCCATATTTTTATTCTATTTCCTTTAATCCCGCTAGGTTTTATTTTTTTCCTTAATTCTTCCAGATTTTATTTTCTTTCTTTAATTCCACCAGATTTTATTTTCTTTCCTGAATTCCATTAGATTCGTTTCCTTTTTTTCTTTTTCTTATCCCATTAGATTTTGTAACCTTATATCCAGTTAGATTCGGCTCCTTAACTTCCTAAATTAGTGTGGTTGAAATTGGGGAGGTGATTTAGTGAGTTGCTTGTTTAGGATGTGTTCCTAAAAACACACAAAAAATCACAATTTTTTTTTTTGTTGAATTTGGTTTGGTTGCATAAGAATTCTTAGTGGATAAGTTTATATAAAACTCTTAAGAGATGGCTGGCTTGGCGTGAATTTCAGAGGAACGATAATGTGATAATATTACTATTTTAGTGACATTAGGACTCCTTGATAATGATGAGTATGGTTGGTTGATGGTTGAAACATTAAACTCTTCAAGGCCGTGGAATTAGGCCAAATGAAAGATTTGTAATTCATTTTTATTTTTTATGTTTCATATTGTTTCAGATTTGCAATGGTTATGATTCGAGGACAAATCATCTTGAAAAGAGGTAATAATGTGATCATATTGAGCTTCTTCAACATCTTCAAACTGGCGCAATTCAAGGTTTTGTTGGGCTTATTTTTAGTGACATATGGTCTGATCTAATTGGGCTTTGTATTAATTAGTTAATATTCATTTGTAAAAAGCCTAATATATGTAATGGGCTTCATTTTAATGTAATTACATGTCATTTTTCGAAATTCTTCTAACTGGACTTACTTTAGGTAGTTTAAATAGGCTTAGGGTTTTTATTAGGTTAAAATAAGACATGAAAAGTTCAATTATATTTGAATACTTTATTTTCTTCTATTTAAAGGTTATATGGCCGTCATTTTGTAATAGAGAGAATGATGTATTATTGAAATGAATAAAATTATTTGACTTAGGTGGTTTCTTTAAGAGATATGTAATATTCTCTTAACACATTGTTTGGATGAAATGCATCATGATTTAGTAATATATGGTATGATATTATACTATAATAACCGTTACCATATTTAGGAAATGGTATAGTATGGTGTGGGTAAATAATATGTTTTTATTCGGTTTGATTGTATGGTATTTCCAAAGATGATAAAAATGAGTAAAATGCTCTCAAACACATAAAATCATATTAAATCCATTTTTTTTAAGTCCAGAAATTAGATTTAATGAAAAGCATAAAAAATTCTTATTAAAATATCACCAAAAGCATATCAAATTATCACCCATTAATCTAAAATTAATAAATTATAATAAAAATTAATCTACAAAATGGATAACAAATATGAAAAATCATATTCTTAATAAAAAAAAATATATTTGAAATGACAAAATAATAATCAAAGTTTACTCAGTAAAAGAGCCAACCAACAAAAGAGAGCCAACCATATTCGAGAGATGAGTTTAACTGTTTTTTATTATTATTATAATATATTTAACATGGTAGAATTGACAGTTGAAATTCTTATTAAGAATATTTTAGGAATACAAAATTATAAAACCATGACAAACCACCAAATACATGGTTTAAAAACTCTCCAAAATTCTTGATTTTCAAACCACGAGACTATAATGAAAGACCATACCATGAACATGAAAATCAAAACGAACAACATTTTAAACTATACCATATTATATGAAATTAGGAAACAAACAAAGGGTAAGTGAGGGTTTATCAGAATTTCATGTATGTTATAAATGTGCATCCTTGAGCTGGAATGGATTACATCTCCGTTGAAAAGTAGATCTTAGCACTTGCTCCTGATGGTTCAATTTATTTTTCTCATCTTAAACGATCACGACCCTCCAAAATCCTTTAATATAGATTCAATTATTCAGCCCTCTGGTCCAGGTCAGAATTATGTCCTTTCACCCAGTCTGAGCTGCAAAAGTTAAATTACAATTATGCAAATAAGACTGTAAAGCATCAAAGAGATTCCTATTTTCTACAAGATTTTAAAACTTTCAGCTTGAACACAAAGGTGCTTAAAAAATGAAAAAAGAAGAATCTTCAAACAGAGAGAGAACTGTGGAAGGCACATCAAAACCTCAGAAAAGCAAAATTGATTTTAAAAAATCATTAATTGCATACAGGTTGTCACTTTCTGAGGCTTTCAAGGGCCATGGTTCGGCCACTATGACTTTTAAAGAAATACATTGGAATCTATCTGCTGGATATTTGGGAAAATTTGCCTGAGCCTAGCAGAGTAATTTGAAGATTTTGCCTGCATTGAAAGAAACACAATTAAGATAGAATATCAAAATTGGCAGAGCATCCCTGACAACACTGAAACAGGTACTGGCTTACGGATAACCAAAAGGAAGTGTTAGAACCACAGACAAATTTTTATAATTGACAATCTGGCTATTATACTCATTATCATGAATTATTGAATTAGTCGTTATACAGAGAATAAAATCAGCTTGAGCATATCACTATTGTTGTACACTCTAATGAGCAACACATGCAGACATTAATAATATTGGGTGTGGTTTCTCGAGTACTTTCTCTTCAATTGGCAGTCGACATAAAGTATCACCAATATGCAAATAAGACGAGCGAAGTTTGTTTCAACCGGCCTTTATGCAGGTCATAAAAATGACTTGCAAGAAAACTGATAAGGTTGCAAGGAGATTTGATCTTATTGAGCATCTCTCAATATATCCTATCACATACAATCAGGGTAAAACACTAGACATTATCCTCACCGTTTGACAGAACTACGAGAAGACTTTCAGAAAATAATGATTACTTGAACACTACTTCTAGAAAAAAGATCAAACATGCAGAGACTACAGAGATGTTCACGCCATGGAACAAGAAATTTTGCAAAGTTTGATGACTATGTGCCACTGCCATCAAATTCCAGAGGTTATGAAAATCCAGCTCCACCCCTAAAGATATAATGTATAAAATAGCGATAAACCAACACATAAAGCATAAGAATGTGTAAAACTATCATGAACGGAATCTGTAACTTCCACTACTTCTAAAACTGCATGCTCTTAAAAGTGAGTTTGAAAGATTAGATTTAAGCGTCAGCTATTGAACGTCAAACGTGTAGGTGATAAGCAACCACCTCTTCTAAAAATGAATCACAAGAAGACTCTTTGGAAAGGCAACATGAAAGGAAAAGGGGGAAATAAGGGAGGAAGGCCATCATCCCACTCAACCTAGGAAGAAATAAAAGAACAATTTTAGAAGAATGGAGAAAGATGGAGTGTACAATGACGAAAAAAGACTACAAGAGAAAGATGCACTTCAAGAAAAATCATATTACAGTAGAAGAAAACCCGACGAAGCCAATTGATGCAATTGCAGACAATGTTCGAAAACTCGGTATGTGGTGCGAGACGGTCCCCCGCGTGGGGCGGGCAGGCTGCCTCAAGGTGGTCGAGGTGAGGGCCACAAGAACACGAAAAAAACTAAAAACATAAAATCATCCACGACATTTCTATCAGCTAATACATAAAAAGCATCCATCAAAACTAAACAAAATGAAATATAATAAAACGGGTTAATGAAATAAAATGACCACTAATCTCTAAATAGGCATAATTTGTGTCTAATAGCATGAATGTAGGTTTGAAATGTCATCCTCTAAAAAGTCATCACCAAAAATGTCATCATCCAAAAAGCCATCATCATATCTAAATCATATCACAAATAAATTTAATTAATAACAAATTATAACAAATAATATAATAGTAAATGTTGATTGTTTTTAAAGATAATAATTATTTTGTCATTTTTGACGACTCATCGAGGTCGTGCTGCACGATCAACGCTGTCAGTTAGGATTTTAAATTAGGGATTCTGTTTTTGTAGCATTTTAGTCTATAAAAAAACCCAAGTTGGAACTCTCTCTTTGACTTTCAGCTCTTTTATATAATTTTTTTTTTTTTAATTTTTTAAAATAAAGAAAAAGCAATTTCAGGGCTTTCAGGCCGAGGCGCCATGAGGTGGACTGCCTCACTCAGTCCCGATCCGAGGCGTCATGAGGTGGGCAGCGTCAGGCCTTTGAAGCAGGCCCGTTGAAAACTCGGCCTGAGGCAACAACCTAGATGCGCAGTTGGCCGCGAGGCGGTGCCTTAGATGTAGTTTTCAAACTATGATTACAGAACAATAAATGTGACACCTTGAGGTTGGGTGTTGGGGTACAAGCCTTTTTTGATTGCAATAACCATTTGAAATGAACACAAAAGCCATTCATAACGTGACAGAGAAACTAAGTGCATACTTGTTTTAACTTTTGAAGTCTCAATATGTATTATTTTCAGTAAAAAAAAAAAAATCACTTAAGGCTTGCATCTGAATGTCTACATTGGTTATTTAGCTCTCAAAACTATCCCTGTACAATCAATCTAATTCATACAATATAATAAGCTAATCAGTTCTTGTCTTTTGTACAACCAATTATTCATAGTAAAGATTGATCATCAAATTTTTTTAAAAAAATAATCACATTTCATATTACCAAACAAGATTAGAGTATTATTTAAGTTAAATAAAGCAGTCATTTCATAAATGATCACAAGTTACAAAAATAAAAACATTATATCATTATATCTTTTTATGTTTCAATCATTTTTATTTGTTTGTCAAAATATTTAACTTGAAAATATTTCTAACACCACCACCACAAAAAATAACAACATTACCTATGATGTCTAAACAATCAAAAGTTGTAACCACCAAGCTATAGCAAATCACGTGGGCAAAAGATGCATAACAAAAAATGAGACTCTAAACAAACAATTGGACCATGTGAGTTGCCAAGAATCATACACAGCGGTTGTTCTCGAGGTAAATAGTGGTTAGTGTCTCTCTTGCACCAGCAACAGCCTCAACAATGCTTTCAAGTGATTCGATTTGATTGTCATTCAGCCATAAATCTTCTAATCTGAAACCACAGCTCCAGTCAAATAGTGATATCAATGACTGAATAAGACTACATGATTACAAATGGGGAAAGAGTAATAGACATACTGATTGAGATTCTGAATGTCGTCAACAGATGTTAGCTTATTTGATGATACATCCAACACACGAAGGTTGACTAATGTTGTTAGGCCCTCCATTTTTGCAATACCATTATGGCTCAAATATAGTTCTTCTAGAGCAAAACATTCCTGGAATTTACAAAGAATAAAAATGGTGATTGCTGCAATATAATGGGATGTTGAGTGTTTGTCTCACCAACAAACAATGCAATTTTTAGTAATGACCCACCTCAAAACCTTTCATCGAAGTTAAACGGTTACTTTGCAAACTAATCTTCTTTATGCATTTCAGCCCACATAAGTTTACTACTTTTATACGATTTCGTCCAAGCCACAGCTCTTGTAGATTTGTTAGATTTTGCAGATTCTCCATTACCTGTAAAACAAATATAAGAACTTCAGCATCAACACAATGCTCCATAAAACAGATCCCCAGCAAAGGGCATTCACACACATTCATGCACACACATGCTTGTAGCCACACGACTTGCTAATTGCGGTTAAGTAACGAATGATAGAGAGAACTCTAACCCGTAATCTATTAGAACCAAATTCAAGAATTTGCAAATCATGGAAGTGTTCAATCTCCTCCATCATAGGAACTTCATTTTTAGATACATAGAGTTCCTTAAGTGTGTTGGTAACTTTGGACAATCCATGCAACGAAATGATCTCATTGAAAGATACATCACAAACCAAAAGCTTCTTGAATATGCTGACATCAGGAATTTTCATCAGTTTATTGTCCCTCAGTATTAGCTCCTGCAAAACAACAGCTCATTCTCAGAAATAAGTATTGAATCAAAATTTACCTACATTAATATTTCAAAGACCGACATTCATAACTCTAATTATTTTTCTATCACTTTTTAATATATTAAATAGTTAAAACATTTAATGGTTAAAAGCCTCTTTGTATCAATCATATAGTACTTGACTGCAAGCCTGCAACGAATAAGTTTGAGATCAAAGAATCACTTGGATTCTAGAAAGCAAGAGAAGTATTTAATAGATGTTTTCCTACGAAGCGTTTTTAAGGTTTTAAAAAAAATGCTTCTTTTTTTTCCCCAGATTCGTACAAAAAGCACTTCCAACGCACCTTAGGTTTCATTAATTATGCCAATAGCAAGTTACAATCACATAAATCATTTACTTTAAAAATAAATAAATAATACCTCGAGACCAGCTAATGCGTCCCAGCGAGAAATTGGCTCGATAGCAGCATCTTCGATGAGATTTTGGCGAAAAGAGAGTTTTTTCAGATTCGAAAGCTGCGAAATTCTGGAATCCAAGCTCGTTAGACGATTCGCGGTGAGGTCCAACTCGGTTAGATTTGTAGATAACTCAACTGAGTCGAGATCACGGAGTTGGAAGCTGGTAAGATCAAGAACCGTACTTGACAAGTCAATCTCCACCGCCTGATCGGTATTCGAGTCCGCCGATGGTTGCTTTTCGTCGTCCATGTTGTCGAATGATTCGATAACTATAGAGCTACGTTGGAGGAAACAAAGTGAAAACTTGCGAGATAGATTGTGTTTCAGCTTGGGCGTTTGCTACAGTTTTGGGCTCTTACGGTTGAAATAGCACTTTGGGCGTCTCGACCATTTCAGGTCCAATAAATAAATAATAGGTTAGCGTCGTTTGGGGCAAAAAAATTCAATCCACATTGAAAATACTCGCTACAGCAGGACGACCCCGATGATCATTCTTTGCATGTGAGATATATTATTTAATATAAAATCACGTACAAGTGCTTTCATAACCACGAAAGTAATTTTCGAGATTGTAACATTTCATCTGCCTCAGATGCTTCTCCAACCATCCTCCAAGTAAGCCCCGAACCGGGCACTATTTATTCATCATCACCAGATTCACCACCCTTACCAATCCATCTTTGTGCATTAGTAGCATCTTTTGCGAGTAATACATCCAATTTCATATCATTCTCCCTTTTGTGCTTGTTCTTCAACTTGGCATTAAAGAAAACAATGTTTAATCGATTCACATCTAGTATATTCTTTTTCTTCATTTGAATCTACATAAATAATTTAAATAAATCAATTAATATTAATAATTACAAAATAGAATAATCAAATATTTAACTAATGTTAAATATTTACCCCCTCAAAAGTGCTCCAATTTCGTTCGCACCTGGATGAATTGGTGGTTAATAAAAATATATTTTTTGCCATTTTTAGCAAGTTAGGTGTATGTGTTAGACAATTATGACCCATAGCGTCACTATTTGTAAAAGATATTGTGGTTTTTGTACAAATTAACTATGTGACAATGAAAATTGTATTTTATCATTTTGTAATTTGATTACTTTAATATATAAATGATAAAAGTCCTTATGATTAGTTCCAGATTACAAGATATGAGACAGTATCAATCCATAACAGTTTAATCATTAAATATCTCTAGTCGTAGTATTATCGAGACTGGACATCGATAATTCGGAATAAACTAGTATTGCACTTGTGCGTGTTATGGAAGCGTAACAACATAGTTCTCATATATTTAAGTATTGGATACTTATGCAAATGTGATAGGAGGTTGTGTTTACCGATGGTACGGAAACATCTTTGCTCTGGATAGACCCCGCGGAATCTCATTGGTAGTATGACAATGTGTCTATGGGAATCCGCATCAGGGTAGGTGTATTTGGTCTTAACCTGAGACTTGATCGCTAGTACTTGTGACAATCAATACGCTTTGGTTTTGGTCGTCCAGGACTTTAACAGGTTCTGTGTACGCCTCTTCTGGGTTTATTGAGAATCGTAGTGTATTTGGTGTGATGTCAAGATGGAAGTATCACTTCAGTCATATGGAGATGATGATCACGCAGTGATACAGAACTGAGACTCTAATTGGTTGCAACCATCGGGATAATATGACAAGGTCATGATTATCCGATTAAATAGACTAGTTGCTTGTAATCTGATATATGTTTCGTATGGGGCAGACACTATTCCAGCCCCAGGCCTTGCATGTGACATCCGATACTAGATCGCAATACGCAATACTACGTATACTACGCCTGACATAGATTATATATTCCTTTAGGAATATTTCTGGAGAATTGGGTAGGCACGTTGTTTTGCTAGAAGCCAACCATGTCTCGTAAATCGGTAAAAATGTAGTACGAGGTACGTACGTGTTCGGATAGTCCGACGACCGGATTTACTGCCAACATATCCAGGGATCTCATGAGTCGCTTCCCGAAGATTCACCGATGACGTATGATTCGAACATAATTAATCTGGGATTAATTGCGGAGAGATTTTATCTAGGATAAAATACTATTTGAAGAGAGAAAACGATTAATTTGGAATTAATCGATAAAATAATATATTCGATATATTAAACGAAATTAGATTTCGACGCTGAATTAAAATTGGATTTTAATTCGGGCAAACGAATTAATTTAGAATTAATTCGCAAGCGACGTGAATAGTAATTTTGCTTGGCATAATTATTTAATTAAATTTGATTTAATTACGTCGCAACGGAAAAATCGTTAATTTGGAATTAACAAACCCGAGCCCTGGAGTGTTTGCGGGCCCACTCGGATTTTGAATTTAGTGGGACCCATATGTCACATCACTTGTCACTTTAATTACTTTTTGGTGATGGGTTTTGGTGAAGGAATGATGGTGACTTGTATAACACATTTGTGTGTAATGATGGGAATGACTTTTACCAAATTTTGAGATTTGGTATATGATTTGATTTTTTGAAAATCAAATACACAAGTCAATAATACAACTTCATCATTCACTCTCTCTCACTCACGGTTTTGGAAGCCTTTTTTCTCTCCCTCTCCATTTCTCTCATTGCCGAGAGTTACAAGGAAGATTTGGAATTTTTTTAGCAAAAATTTCACAAGCTAACACTTACAAGGAATCATCTAAGGTGATAGGGAAACCAACCTTTGAGCTTGGAATCACCATTAAGCTTGGAGCTTGGATTTCTACTTCAAAGAGGAAGTTGGAGACTTCTCAAATGAGCAAAAGATTTTGTGTTCAACACCTCCAAAATCCGATCAAAGTAAGTTTAATTCCGTAAATTCTTCTTTGAGTATTCACATGTTTCATTGCTTAAATTGATCTTGGTACAATTTAGAAACCAACAATGGTATCAGAGCCTTGATGAGAATGAAATTGAACTTAAGGTTTATATACTAAAATTTAGGTATTTTTGATTTGAGCATGTTTTAATCAAATTGTTTGTTTGAGTATGCTTGTATGTTGATAACTTAGAGTTATGCATGATCAATTTTAGAAAAAATTAATTGGATTAATTTTGCCCAAAATGCTAGGCTTGGCCGAATGTATATGCTTGATGAGTGGTATTTATATCATTATTTCCCACTCAATTGACCTAATATTTTGTATAGTTTCTTGAGTTTTGTGAACGTTTTGATGTGTTTTGTTGTTATTTTGCAGATAAATAAAGTTTGGGAAGCATTGTAAGTAATTTGGGGCCAAAACAGTGAAAACGAACGAAAAAGGTATTTTGTAATTTGTCTGCGTCGCGACGCGCAAGCTGCATGCGTCGCGACGCCTAACCTGCGCCATGAGCTGCTAACTTGCGCCGGGGGACACGTGTCAGAATCTGAAAAGTTTGATTTGCTAACGTGCGCCTGCCACGTGTCATCATCAGAATAGATCTTGCTAAAATGCACCGTGATACGTGTCATCATCACATGTTGCTGATAATACACGTGCCACCTGTCAGCTTCTCATTCGATCGCATCTGCCGCGTACCACATGTCAGCCACGTGTCACCTATATGTCAGCTATGTGTCATCCACGTGTCCGCCACGTGTCGTCCACGTCAGCATCCAACCGAGTCACCGTGCCATGTGTCGCCACGTCATCAACAACCAATCAACGCCTGCCATGTGTCAGCATCTCAGTGGACCGAACATACCGCGTGCCACGTGTTGAAATTTCAATGGGCCGACAGATTACGCGTCCCACGTCAGCAGTCAAATAGTCAAAGCGCATGCCACGTCAGCAAGATAACATCACACACGCGTTTGATCGAGTCAACGCGTCCCCGCGTCGCGACGTAAGAAGGAATTTGGCGTCGCGACGCGGACCTTCTCATCTGCCTATAAATTGAAGCTTTCTGCACCTCATTTGGTGTGCTTTCCTTGGGATTTTTTCCCTGATTTCATACGAAGCATATAGTTTTGTAAATTATTGTAATATTAAAATTATGTATTTTTATTTTTAGTTTTTATTACAACTTTTTATTTATTTACTTTATGTTTTGTAGTTAAATTTCCACTGGGGTAAAAGGTGAAACCTTTATATAATTATCTAGGTAAATCTCACTTAATTATAATTTATAAATTATAATTTAACCGGATTAATTAATGGCAGACTTTATTACCGCCTATATGGTCGGTCTAAATATAAATTACTTTACCGCCTATATGGCTGGTCTTTATTCGACAGATAATTACCGCCTATATGGCTGGTGTAGTTGGACTAAATGGATTACCGCCTATATGGCTGGTTTTAAATGTTTAACATTATTAATTCCTGAGAAAGTAGAACATAAAATAATTTATATATTATAATAAGTGAGATTTCGAGATAAGAAATATTAAATGTGGATCCTCTAACCCCATCATTTTATTTTATTATAGGGAAGTGATGAAACACAATATTCACACTTAATAATTGATTTTATTTTTATGGGTAATTCTTTAGTTTGTTTATTGAGTCTTAAGCTTAATGCTTCTTGTTGTCTGATCACCAATAAGATTGATGTGGTAAACTTAAAATGAACTAGACATAGGGATTTTAGGTTTCAGCCTTAGATTCAATAGCCCACGATCTTCCTTGAGGATAGATAACCCTTTAATAGATTTCCTTACAGGATAGACATATACCTGTCAGGCGGGGGGTAGCCACAATCTGAACTTGATCTTAATGAATCCAGGTAATTTGGTTGACATAGATATATGGTTCAATTGGGTTATACTGGGTATTTGCATCTGACCATCGACAAGGCTTTTGCATAATTTCGTGTTCCAGGTTAGTAAACTGATTTATTACACATATATAAGAGAATCAATTCATCTTTATAATAATATTGTGTGGAATCAGAACCCTAGATCTTTGAGTCTTTTGTTATTTTCCTTAGTATTTTCTTTTCTGTCTTTAAGTATTTTATTTATCAAATCCACATTCAACCAACAAAAGCAATCATTTGCTTCGCCCTATAATTAGATACTTGTAAATAAATAGTATCAATAATTAATAACAACAGTAGGAATTAAGTCCTCGTGGGATCGATATTTTTATACTACTTGAACGATATGTGCGCTTGCGTTATACGTGTGTGTTTACGCCGGTCAAGTTTTTGGCGCCGTTGTCGGGGACTTATTTTTCTTGAGTTATTAATTTTGAAGTATCTAATTTACTTGTATCTAATTTTCTTTATTTTTATCTGTAATTTTTATTTCTTTCTTTTGTTTTCAGGTGATTGAAAAATGGAACATTATTGGGAATTGAGAGATCACGAGCTTTACTAGAAGAAGATACACCCCAAATCTGGGAGCAACAATCTGGTTTTCTGAGGCCTGTTGTTCAGCTCAACAATTATCACTAGATGTCAGAATCAAGCAATACTACATTTGCTCATCAGAACGAAATGGGGAGATGTGTGATATGTGATGGTAACCACCCAAACAATCAGTGTATATACCTTTCAGAGTGGCAAAATTATTGGAATCATTCAAGGTATGAAGAATCATCACATTTTCCATCTTATCCACCATCCATCTACGATCTTCATTAAGAACCAGAACCATCAAAGGAAGATCAGTTGATTCACATGCTCAAAGATTGGTTCGAGGAACGGAAAGCTCAATTTGATGTACCAATTCAGAGTCAAGCGGCGTCTATACAGAGGATAACAGATCAAGTTAGACAATTAACAGATAACCTGAATCACATATCTCACGGAGCAAATTCAAATAATACTAAAGAAGCCTTTGAATATCCTGAGATTCATCATGACATCATAACAGAGGACGAAACTGAACAGTATCAAGAATCAGAGGTATCAGTTCTGGAGCCCAAACCAACAGAATCTCGGTTTGATTTTTTTATTCTGACTTTGACGAGGATGAAGAAGCTGAGCTATTTGTACCAACTGCACCTACAAAGGAGGATGAAACTTTCTATCCTCCAAATGAAGATCTTGGATCTTCCATTGTACAAATGTTTGAAGAAGATCTACTTGAGCCAATCACTTCACTTAGATCAGAGGATGAAGACCTAAGAACAGACATAACTTTACATCCTCAGATTGACACTTATGGAGCATGTTTTTCACAGATGACAGATGAAGAACTGAATGCGGAAATCCTAAAATACATTTGTGAAGAAAAGATGGAGCAAGAAATAGAGTAAATGAAGGAGCAAATGTCTGAACTTATTAAAGATCCAGAGCATTCAGGCGAAACATTACTGTTTTGGGGAGTAAAAATCAAAGATATCACCCAGAAGCTTGACAGAATGGAACTCCCATTCCAAGTCAAGTACCATACGAGACCTCCCGATTTTCTTTCTTTCTTTTCAGGAATTACTGGAGCGATAAAGATAAAAAAGGTGGCACGAGCACTGAATGAGACAAAACTCTTTTTACCACCTTACCGTTGGAAGAAACCCTTCAAAAGCAACGCACATGGGAATGTCTTTAATAGGACATCCAAAACGACGCTGAAACCTCATTGACGGATAGATTTCAGTCACGTCTGGCTGAAGACGAAAAATTTAGCACTAGCAGGGAGGCAACCCATGCACTTTGTTGTAATTTCTATTTTTATATTTTATGTATACATGTTGTAGAGTTTTTAATTTTGTATGTTATTTTTGTAGGGAAAAGCTCAAACAAAGCATAAGACAGAAGGAATGGTGTTTGGCAGAGATAAGAGATAATTCATTAGCGATGGCTGAGTAAGGAATGGATTCTTGAGACACATCCTAATGAATTTATACTAAGCGAATGGCGTATTGCGTACACATTTCTGTTGCCTTAATTATTGCTTTGATTTGCTTTTCTGTTGTAATTATCTTTATTTTTGTTGATAGAATCCAGACTTTTTGACCTTTCACGATTTCTTTTAGCTAACAATCGTCCTTTGGAAGATACTAGTGCTATTATTACTCACCCTTTTCAGGTGTTATAAATTCAACTCATCATTGCACTTTTGAAGACATCCAGAGTAAAACATGGAAGCCACTTCAAGAAGACGAGTTGAAAACATCTGTGTGTTTTGCGGTACTAGTGTTGGTACTAAGCCACAATACGTAGAAGCAGCACATGAATTGGGTCGAGTCTTAGTTGCAAGGAATATGCACTTAGTATATGGCGGAGGCAATCTTGGACTGATGGGGATCGTTTCAAAGGCCGTACAAGAAGGAGGCAATCACGTTTTGAGAATCATCCCAAAACCCTTGGCAGAGGCAAATCTTATTAAACCATCCAACGGAGAGGAACTGATCTTGCCAGGTATGTTTGAACGATTGGTAGAAATGATTAACCGTGCTGATGCTTTTATTGCTTTGCCAGGTGGCTTGGGCACATTGGAGGAAATTTTTATAGTGCTATCTTAGGCGAACTTGAACATACACCAGAAACCAATTGGGCTATTTAACGTTGATGGATTTTATGATTTTCTTTGTGTGTTTCTTGATGATGCTCGGAGAAATGGGTTCGTGTCAAAACCTTTAAAAGAACTCCTCTTCACTGCCAGAACTGCTCTGGATCTAATTGACCAAATCTTAGCCTATGAACCACAAATTGACCCTATCATTTCAAAGATAAATTGGTCCGAAGACGATCGTGGTAAGAGGTGTCGGATTAATCTGGATCTTAACCTTTAACTTTTCGTGTATAATTTCAGCTAACCAGGTACTATATTCTAAACTCTTCTTCTACTGTTTAAGACATTGGGGACAATGTCTCATTTAGGTTTGGGGGAGGGAATTAGTTGATTAGTATCTTGTTTTTAGTTGTGTGTTGTTTTTTATTTTTAGTCCAAATTTTTTTTCGAAAAATACAAAAAAATTGAAATTTTTTCAAAAATTACAAAAATATTTTGCATTTTTGTGTTTTTATTTTGACTAAAAAGGTGAAATTGGTAAGAGATAGCTGAGTAAGGAGTTTCCACTCCTGAGACGTATTTCAAACCTATTTCAGAACAAGTTAATTTTTGTTTATTTCTTTTTGAATTATTTAATTTGTAAATTCTCCATAAAACTGACTAAAATGGATCTTCATATGCTCAATTAGCAGGTATTATCAAAATGCATGGTAACATACAGACATGAGCTATAATTGAAAAGTTTGTAATATTCAGTACTCTAGTTTAATTGGATGAAGCATCTCAAAAAAGCAATGGAGTAAAAAAAAACATCTGAGGTCCGAGTTATTAAGTCTGTAAGGGTGTTTCAACACCTAGTGCCCTAAAGCCAACTGGTTTGGGAGTCACTGGCCCAAAGCTCGCTACATGGATCAAGGATGTTGCAAAAAAATATATATATCTGAAGTTTGAGTAATTAAGTCCGTATGGGTGTCTTAACACATGGTGCTCTAAAGCCAACTGGTTTGGGAGCCACCGACCCAACACTCGCTACATAGATGGAAGATATTGTATATAAATAAAAAAAAATCAAAAATCAAAGAAAAAATCAGAAAAATTATTCTATTGCTACAAAAGGTGTGAATTCTGATAAAACTTTAGGACAAAAATATTACTCTCTTCTCAACTGCACTTATGACTGTTGTGGGAAAAAAATGAGTTGATTAATATTTTGATGGCTGTGTATATGGAGAATGGTAAAAATAATCGGAGAATTTACTTATTCGGTAATTTAAAAAGAAACAAAACAACTACTAACTTGGAGTAGAAATTTCACCTGATTAGTCACTAACTTCTTTATTCTCTTTTCGCTTGTCTTTTGCTTTTGTGTGCATTAGTTTTACTACCTTTTTACTTTTGTAAAATATTTGTAGGTATCATTGCTGTAAACCCTCACGAGACTACAACTCGTCCACTATGGACACCTAGGGGTTTAAAGGCTTGTTGCATATGCTAAATGCAACGGTGATCCCGATGAAAATGGCTTAGTTAATTTTATTTTTATGTTATTTTATTTTGTGTTTTGCTCGAGGACTAGCAAAATGTTAGGTTTGGGGGTATGATGGGTGGTATTTATATCACTATTTCCCACTCATTTGACCTAATATTTTGAATAGTTTCTTGATTTTTGTGAACGTTTTGATGTGTTTTGTTGTTATTTTGCAGATAAATAAAGTTTGGGAAGCATTGGAAGCAATTTGGGGCCAAAATAGTGAAAAAGGACGAAAAAGGTATTTTTGTAATTTGTCCGCGTCGCGACGCGCAAGCTACCTACATCGCGACGCCTAACTTGCGCCATGAGCTGCTAATGTGTGTCGGGGGACACGTGTCAGAATATGGAAAGTTTGATTTGCTAACGTGCGCCTGCCACGTGTCACCATCAGAATAGATCTTGCTAAAATACGCCGTGACACGTGTCATTATCACATGCTGCAGACAATACGTGTGCCACGTGTCACCCACGTGTCCGCCACGTGTCGTCCACGTCAGTATCCAACCGAGTCACCATGCCACATGTCGCCACATCATCAATAGCCAATCAACGCCTACCACGTGTCAGCATCTCAGTGGACCGAACATAGTGCATGCCACGTGTCGAAATTCCATTGGGCCGACAGATTACGCGTCCCACGTCAGCAGTCAAATAGTCAAAGCCAATGCCACATCAGCAAGATAACATCACACACGCATTTGACCGAGTCAACGTGTCCCTGTGTCGCGACGCAAGAAGGAATTTGGCGTCGCGACGCGGACCTTCTCAGCTGCCTATAAATTGAAGCTTTCTGCACCTCATTTGGTGTGCTTTCCTTGGGATTTTTTCCCTGATTTCATATGAAGCATCTAGTTTTGTAAATTATTGTAATATTAAAATTATGTATTTTTATTTTTAGTTTTTATTACAGTTTTTTATTTATTTACTTTATGTTTTATAGTTAAATTTCCGCTGGGGTAAAATGTGAAACCTTTAATATAATTATCTAGGTAAATCTCACTTAATTATAATTTATAAATTATAATTTAACCGGATTAATTAATGGCAGACTTTATACCGCCTATATGGTCGGTCTAAATATAAATTACTTTACTGCATATATGGCTGGTCTTTATTTGACAGATAATTACCGCATATATGGCTGGTGTAGTTGGACTAAATGGATTACCGCCTATATGGATGGTTTTAAATGTTTAACATTATTAATTCCTGAGAAAGCAGAACATAAAATAATTTATATATTATAATAAGTGAGATTCCTAGATAAGAAATATTAAATGTGGATCCTCTAACCCCAGCATTTTATTTTATTCTACGGAGTGATGGAACACAATATTCACACTTAATAATTGATTTTATTTTTATGGTAATTCTTTAGTTTGTTTATTGAGTTTTAAGCTTAATGCTTCTTGTTGTCTGATCACCAATAAGATTGATGTGGTAAATTTAAAATGAACTAGACATAAGGATTTTAGGTTTCAGCCTTAGATTCAATAGCCCACGATATTCCTTGAGGATAGATAACCCTTTAATAGATTTTCTTACTGTTAGACATTATGTCCCATAGCGTCACTGTTTGTAAATGATATTGTATTATTGTACAAAATTAACTATGTGATAATGAAATTGCCTTTTGCCGTTTTGTAATATTATTTACTTTGATATATAAATGGCGAAAGTCCATATGATTAATACCGGATTGAGATGATATGAGACAGTATCAATCCATAAAGGTTTAATCATTAAATATCCCTAGTCGGAGTATTATCGAGATCGGACATCGATAATGCGGAATAGACTAGTATTGCGCTTGTGCACGTTGTGAGGGCACAACGGCATAGTTCTCATATATTTAAGTATTGGATACTTATGCAAGTGCGATAGGAGGTTGTGTTTTACCGATGGTACGGAAAACAGCTTCGCTCTGGATAGACCCCGCAGAATCCCATTGGTAGTATGTCTGCGTGTCTATGGGAGGCCGCATCAGGGTAGGTGTATATGGTCTTAACCTGAGACTTACATCGCTAGTACTTGCGACAATCGGTAAACTTTGGTTTTGGTGGTTGGGGACCTTAACCGGTTCTGTGTACACCTCTTCTGGGTTTATCGAGAATCGTAGTGTACTGGATGTGATGTCGAGATGGAAGTATCACTTCAGACATATGGAGGTGATGATCACGCAGGACACAGAACTAGTACTCTATAAAAGGTTGCAACCGTCGGGACAATATGACCAGGTCAGGATTGTCCGATTTAAAGAGACTAGTTGCTTGATGTCCGATATATGTTTCGTACGGGGCAGACACATTTCCAGCCCCAGGCCTAACATGTGATCGTCCGATACTGGATCGATGTACGCAATACTACGGTATACTACGCTTGATATAGATCTGATATTCCTATAAGAATATTTCTGGAGAATTGGGTAGGCATGGCGCTTTGCTAGAAGCCAACCTTGTCTTGTGAATCGGTAAAAACGTAGTACGAGGTACGTACGTGTTCGGATTATCCGACGACCGTATTTACTGCCAACATATCTGGAGATCTCTTGGGTCACTTCCCGAAGATTCACCAATGACGTATGATTCAAACTCGATTAATCTTGGATTAATTACGGAGAGACTTTATCTTGGATAAAGTACTATAAATAGAGAGAGAACGATTAATTTGGAATTAATCGTAAAATTATTATATTCGATATAATAATCGAAATTCGATTTCGACGCGAAATTAAAATTAGATTTTAATTCGGACAAACGAGTTAATTTAGAATTAATTCGTTAGCGACGTAAATAATAATTTCGCTAGGCGCAATCATTTATTTAAATTTGATTTAATTAACGTCGCGACGTAAGTTCGGTATTTCGGAAATATCGAACCCGAACGCGTGAGTGCACGTGGGCCCACTTTCATTTGGAAACGTGTGGGGCCCACATGACACATGTCATATTATGCATTATTTAATTGTGATGCATTGCATGGAGATAGTGTACAATGCACTCAATGGTTTTGCATGAAAATTGAGTGTTTGACACTCTAAGCCATTGCATGATTTATGTCATAAGTTTATTATTAATTTAATAATATTATGGCATAAATATAAATTGATTTTTGAAATCAAATCACTCACTACTCTCTCTCTTTCCTCTTGAGCGAAACTGTGAAGTTTCACAGCCCTCTCCACTTTTCTGTTTTTGTTGCAAAAACTTGAAGAAATTGTTTTTTGTTTGGAACATAAATTCACACACAAGGCTAGCACCTTCAAGGGATCATACAAAGGTGTTATGGGAAACTAATTCTTGAGCTTGGAAGGATCAAAGAAAGCTTGGAGCTTCCCCACTCACCTTGGCCGAAACCTTCACTGCACAAAGGAGAAAATTTTCATTTCATCAACGCTTCCGCATTCCGATCTTTGTGAGTATGATTTCCCCATACTTCATCTTTTATATATATTCATTGTTGTATTTAAATGCTTAATCTTTCCTTGGGACATATAATAGAAACCAACAATGGTATCATGGAGCCATGGTTAAGCATGAAATACTTTAGGTTAAAATTTGGGTAAAATTGATTGAAGCATGTTCTTGTGAATTTGATGAATGAGTATGCTTATATGTATGTAAATGACATAATATGAAATCAATTTTATGAAAAATGCATTGGATGATTTTTTCCCCAAATTCATGCCTTGGCCGAATGTGTTGCTACTTGGAGTGGATTGGAATTTTTTTGTGTTTAAGATCATTGGATGACTTAGAACGTATACGGGACGTAGATTAGTAATTCATCGGATTGAAAATAAAATCGACACAAAAAACTCACCTTGGCCGAATGTTAATGGACATGTAAAGGAGTTGATTTTTTGTTAAAATTAATGTTGGACATTTATTTTGAAAAATAGATGATTAATAAATTAAATGGGTATTTTGAAATATTTGGTTTATTATATTAATCTTGGTTTTACACTTTAATTAATTGGACTTTAATGTTTGGAATATTAAAATTTAATTAATGGGCTTAATTGGTGAATTGGGCTTTTAAATTGTATTTGGGTATAATGGGCTTGGGTGGACCAAGTAGATTTGGGCCAAAAGGATTGGATCCAATTTGGGCCTAAATCACTCCATTAAGTCCAATATAATATAATGGGCTTTAAAAAATTTAATTGGGCCTTATGGGCTTAAAATTGGTTTTAATGGCATTTAAGGGTGATTCCTTATTTGGGCTTGGTAATTGGGTTTGACCCACATTGACCAAAGCCCAAGCCTAAAAATCAATTGAAAGCCCATTTGACTTGAATTAAATCAAACATTGGATGTTAGTTGGGCTTTGAGACCTAATAGGATTAGATTTAGAATCTAAGTCTTTAAGCACATTAAAAGTGTAAACATTTAATTTGGAATTAAATAATTGAATTAGTATTGAATACGAATTAAATTAGATTTAATAAGTAGTTCGATATAATTCGCGAATTCGTACCTTATGTACTTATTCTCAATCGAGTTGGACTCGGGCAAAATCAAACCGTTGTTTGAACATTGGATGATCACTTAAACATAGACTAATTAATTGGATTAGATTGGTTGTAAAAAGCATGTCTTGTTTGAAAATATATGTATGTGATGAATGAATAGTGTATATCGGATGGATATTAGAAGGGAAAGGTAATTTTTAGAAATTATTGTAAATTTGGAATTTATAAATTGGACCTGCGTGTCTAGCCTTATCTCTTTATCTCTTTGTATTCTCTTCTTCACCTAATTCCCCTCAATGTAAAAAGGTTTCTCTTATTGTATCATGAAAATGGGTAGAAGTAGAATAGTGCTAGCAGGGAGAGGAAATGGAGTGATTTGTTCTAGGAACAAATTGTTTATATATCCATCCGCATATCACTATTAATTTACTTTACGCGCTTTATGATGTTTTAGAAACATGCTTAAGGGTGTATGATGATGAGACCTAACAAAGATAAATAAATTGGTTGCAATTACGAAATCAAAATCCTCAATTTATATTAAGCAAATATCCTTCCATTGAATGATTCTTGTTCAAGATCCGAAGTTGGCATTGGTTTGTTTGGCCAAAGTCAAGACCTTTGTCAATCAAGGATGTACTTGAATCATGAGAGTTTTGTTGCATATCGGTGTCTTGTCCAAATCGTGATTTTTTATTGGCCAAAGTCAAGATCACTTTTTGTCCAATGACATTGATTACGAAACTTTCCTCGTCAATGGGTCCCGCTTAACTGGAATCATTAGGTTTATTTTTGGCCAAAGCCAAGGCCTAGATGATTCGGAGGATATGGTTAGGAAAATGTAATGGATACATTGACATTATACATATGTTTCAGACTTGGATGTCCACCTAACCGATCTAGGAATTGGATGAGATCCAATTGATCATAGAGATCTACCTAAGTTAAATAGCATACACTTTTATTGGCCAAAGTCAAGGTTGTGTGTTATTTAACGGGATCCTAGCCCACTAGGAAATGCGATTTCCCGAGTTCTCCACAAGAGGGTTAGAGACTTGAAGAAAATAGTGGGAGGCTATTATTGAATTTGCAATTTCGTTCAGATACTTAGCCTTACGCGTCTTTCAAAATTATTTCGTCAATATTTTAATAATTAGTTGGACTAATATATTGTTATTTTGCTTGTAACAGTTTGACTGTACCCATAACATCGTTGACTTTATAGTTGGACTATAGTTGTCAAGATGACTGGCAAGGGTAATGTCCGCGACATAATCATGGGCGATAATGTCTTCAAAGGGACAAACTTTGCCGACTGGGAAATGAACCTCAAGATAGTGCTTGGGGCTGAGAGGGTGCTGTATACTATTCAGAGACCTCTCCCGCCTAAACCCACTGAGCCACTGGAGCTAGAGTTATGGAAGACTCATAGTGACGATTGTGACCAAGCTCAGTCAGTTATGCTAGCTGCAATGACCCAGCATTTCAGACGCCAGAACAGGGACTTGGATCCCTATAACATGATGGCAAGATGCGTGATCTCCACCGCACCAACAAGCGGATGGAGAGGTACGAGCTAGTAAGGAAACTCTTCCGCTCCCGGATGACAGACGGCGCATCAGTTGAGGCCCACGGGACTCAAATGATCGCTGACATAGATGAGTTAGCCAAGATGGGCATTGTCTTGGAGGCAGAGTTGACGATTGATATGCTATTACAATCGCTACCCGATACTTGGAAACAATCATCATCAACTATAAGTTGATGGACACTGACGACACTCTTGGAGAGTTGTTGTCCGTGCTGAAGGAGTCCGAAAAGGAACTCCTAAGGGGAGCAAGCGCGAGGCGCATTATGCATCGACCTCTCATGCGCCAAGGGCTGGGCCCAAGGCAATTGGAGTGCGAGGAAGAAGAAGTTCAAGAACAAGGGCAAGGGCAAGTTGACAGTGGCTTCTAGGAAGCCAAAGGACAAATCTCGCGACATCTGCCTTAACTGCGGCAAGAGGGGTCACTGGAAACGTGACTGCCGAATGGGCAAAGGGCAGAGGGAGGATATCAAGGCTGGCAAGGCTATCGCCTCTGTATGTTTGTTATTGAGATAAATATGAATACTTCTAGTTTTAAAAATTGGATTTTTGATTCTGGTTGTGGTGCTCATATTTGTACTGATGTGCAGGATCTGCAGGATAGCAGGGTGCTGGCATCGGGGAGATGGATCTACGGGTCGGAAACGGAACACCAATTGCTGTTTTGGCCGTAGGGACTTTTGTTTTAGAACTGCCCTCAGGGCATGTACTTAAACTTTTGAACTGTTATTTTGTACCTAGTTTAACTAGGAATATTATATCTGTATCCTTGTTAACCAGAGGGTTACACTTTTGTATTTAGAAACACTGGGTGTTATTTATATAAAAATGATGCAGAAATTTGCACACTGTTGCAAATAACGGTCTTTATATTTTGAATATAAATGAATCTCCTAAAATGACAAACAAAAGGCTCAAAAGGAGTAATCTAAAAGATGAAGCTTATATGTGGCATTGTCGTCTAGGACACATCAACAAGACTCGCATATCCACACTTTCGAAGAATGGGTACTTGGACGAATTTGATCCCAATTCATATGACGTCTGCGAATCTTGTCTTTTAGGCAAAATGCCTAAATCACCTTTTAGCAGTAAAGGTGAACGTGCCACAGAATTGTTGGCTCTCGTTCATACTGACGTATGCGGGCCCATGTCTAGCCAGGCTAGAGGTGGATTTCACTACTTCGTAACCTTCACAGATGATGCATCTCGTTACGGTTATGTGTATCTTATGAGACACAAGTCGGAAACTTTTGAGAAATTCAAAGAGTTTCGACACGAAGTGGAGAACAAACAGGGAAGAGTATTAAGACATTACGGTCAGACCGTGGTGGCGAATACTTAAGTTATGAGTTTCAAGATTACTTGAAAGAATATGGTATTCTTTCACAGTGGACTCCTCCTGGAACACCGCAATTAAACGGTGTGTCCGAACGGAGAAACCGCACCTTGTTAGACATGGTGAGGTCAATGATGAGTCGCACTGAGCTACCAATATCCTTCTGGGGATACGCATTAAACAGTGCTATACTTATTTTAATAAGGTACCGTCGAAGTCTGTTGAACAGACTCCATATGAGATATGGACAGGAAGGAAACCAGGTTTCTCTTTCCTGAAGATTTGGGGATGCTGGGCATATGTTAAACGTTTGGAAGGTACCAAACTTGAACCCAAATCTGATAAATGCCTTTTCGTAGGATATCCTAGGGAAACCAAAGGATATTACTTCTATCACCCACAGAGAACAAAGTATTTGTTGCTCTACAAGCATTTTTCTTGAGAAGGATTTTATAAATGCAGTGGTAAGTGGGAGGAAAGTAGAACTCGATGAAGATCGTAGTGATACTGTTCTGGGCAATGAATCAACGACGGAACAAGAACAGACCGTCCGGGATGAGTCTGTACCACAAACTTCACATACACAAGGACCGCGTAGGTCGGAGAGAGTCAGAACAGTACCTGAGAGGTATGGGTTCCTGATCTCACCTCATGTAGATATTAATCTTATTGAGGATATGAGCCTGCTACGTATGAGGAAGCGATACAAAATATCGATTCCGCTTTATGGCAAGAAGCCATGAAGTCCGAGATGGATTCCATGTACGCCAACCAAGTTTGGACACTGGTTGATGCACCAGAAGGCGTAAAGCCTATTGGATGCAGATGGATCTTCAAGAAGAAGACCGACATGGATGGCAACGTACAAACGTACAAAGCTAGGCTTGTAGCGAAGGGGTATCGTCAACAATATGGTATTGATTATGACGAAACCTTCTCACCCGTTGCCATGATTAAATCCATTCGGATAATGCTTGCAATAGCTGCATTTTCGATTACGAGATATGGCAGATGGACGTTAAAACCGCTTTCCTTAACGGAAACCTTTTGGAGGATGTTTATATGCAACAGCCTGACGGTTTTATCGTACCTAGACTTGCAAACAAGGTTTGTAAGTTAAATCGATCCATTTATGGATTGAAGCAAGCATCACGGTCATGGAATCAGCGTTTTGATGAGATCATAAAAGAATATGATTTCGTGCAAAACGCAGATGACCCTTGTGTATACAAGAAGGTTAGTGGGAGAGCACTTACTTTTATTGTCCTTTATGTCGATGACGTATTGCTTATAGGCAATGACATTCCCATGCTAACGTCGGTGAAAGCTTGGCTTTCATTACAATTCTCCATGAAAGATCTGGGAGAAGCGGCCTTTATTCTTGGAATAAAGATCTACCGGGATAGATCTAGAAAGCTGCTTGGACTCTCCCAGAGTACATACATTGATAAAGTGTTGAAGCGATTCAACATGGAACAATCCAAGAGGGGATTGGTTCCAATGGTACGTGGTACCTCTCTGTCTAAGGACATGTGTCCTAAGACTCAGGAAGAGAGAGACAACATGAGTCGGATACCGTTCGCCTCGGCAGTCGGATCGATCATGTATGCCATGATATGTACACGACCTGATGTCTCATATGCTTTGAGCATGTGCAGTCGCTATCAGGCCGATCCAGGTGAAGGTCACTGGATAGCAGTTAAGAATATCCTTAAGTATCTTAAATGAACTAAGGATGCTTTCTTAATTTATGGAGGTGGAGAACTTGCGGTATCTGGGTATACCGATGCAAGTTTCCAAACCGACAAGGATGACTACAAGTCGCAATCCGGGTACATTTTTTGTTTGAATAACGGAGTAGTGAGCTGGAAATCTTCCAAGCAAGATACTGTTGTCGATTCAACAACAGAAGCGGAGTACATCGCCGCATCTGAAGCAGCAAAGGAGGCAGTTTGGATCCGAAAGTTCCTAATCGGATTAGGAGTAGTTCCGTTAGCAGCTGAGCCCGTTCCATTGTATTGTGACAATAACGGGGCTATAGCACAGGCTAAGGAACCAAGGTCTCATCAACGGTCCAAGCATGTTCTTCGACGTTACCATCTGATTCGGGAGATTATACATCGTGGCGATGTAAAGGTCGAGAAGGTCACATCAGATGACAACATTGCAGATCCGCTGACGAAGGCTGTTCTTCAGCAAGTTTTTGAATGACACATACATAGTTCGGGTATTAGATGCTTGAGTGACTGGCTATAGGCCAAGTGGGAGATTGTTAGATATTATGTCCCATAGCGTCACTGTTTGTAAATGATATTGTATTATTGTACAAAATTAACTATGTGATAATGAAATTGCCTTTTGCCGTTTTGTAATATTATTTACTTTGATATATAAATGGCGAAAGTCCATATGATTAATACCGGATTGAGATGATATGAGACAGTATCAATCCATAAAGGTTTAATCATTAAATATCCCTAGTCGGAGTATTATCGAGATCGGACATCGATAATGCGGATAGACTAGTATTGCGCTTGTGCACGTTGTGAGGGCACAACGGCATAGTTCTCATATATTTAAGTATTGGATACTTATGCAAGTGCGATAGGAGGTTGTGTTTTTTACCGATGGTACGGAAAACAAGCTTCGCTCTGGATAGACCCCGCGGAATCCCATTGGTAGTATGTCTGCGTGTCTATGGGAGGCCGCATCAGGGTAGGTGTATATGGTCTTAACCTGAGACTTACATCGCTAGTACTTGCGACAATCGGTAAACTTTGGTTTTGGTGGTTGGGGACCTTAACCGGTTCTGTGTACACCTCTTCTGGGTTTATCGAGAATCGTAGTGTACTGGATGTGATGTCGAGATGGAAGTATCACTTCAGACATATGGAGGTGATGATCACGCAGGACACAGAACTAGTACTCTATAAAAGGTTTGCAACCGTCGGGACAATATGACCAGGTCAGGATTGTCCGATTTTAAAGTGACTAGTTGCTTGATGTCCGATATATGTTTCGTACGAGGCAGACACATTTCCAGCCCCAGGCCTAACATTGATCGTCCGATACTGGATCGATGTACGCAATACTACGGTATACTACGCTTGATATAGATCTGATATTCCTATAAGAATATTTCTGGAGAATTGGGTAGGCATGGCGCTTTGCTAGAAGCCAACCTTGTCTTGTGAATCGGTAAAAACGTAGTACGAGGTACGTACGTGTTCGGATTATCCGACGACCGTATTTACTGCCAACATATCCGAGATCTCTTGGGTCGCTTCCCGAAGATTCACCAATGACGTATGATTCAAACTCGATTATCTTGGATTAATTACGGAGAGACTTTATCTTGGATAAAGTACTATAAATAGAGAGAGAACGATTAATTTGGAATTAATCGTAAAATTATTATATTCGATATAATAATCGAAATTCGATTCGACGCGAAATTAAAATTAGATTTTAATTCGGACAACGAGTTAATTTAGAATTAATTCGTTAGCGACGTAAATAATAATTTCGCTAGGCGCAATCATTTATTTAAATTCGATTTAATTAACGTCGCGACGTAAGTTCGGTATTTCGGAAATATCGAACCCGAACGCGTGAGTGCACGTGGGCCCACTTTCATTTGGAAACGTGTGGGGCCCACATGACACATGTCATATTATGCATTATTTAATTGTGATGCATTGCATGGAGATAGTGTACAATGCACTCAATGGTTTTGCATGGAAATTGAGTGTTTGACACTCTAAGCCATTGCATGATTTGTGTCATAAGTTTATTATTAATTTAATAATATTATGGCATAAATATAAATTGATTTTTGAAATCAAATCACTCACTCTCCTCTCTTTCCTCTTGACCGAAACTGTGAAGTTTCACAGCCCTCTCCACTTTTCTGTTTTTGTTGCAAAAACTTGAAGAAATTGTGTTTTGTTTGGAACATAAATTCACACACAAGGCTAGCACCTTCAGGGATCATACAAAGGTGTTATGGGAAACTAATTCTTGAGCTTGGAAGGATCAAAGAAAGCTTGGAGCTTCCCCACTCACCTTGGCCGAAACCTTCACTCCGCATTCCGATCTTTGTGAGTATGATTTCCCTATACTTCATCTTTTAATATATATATTCATTGTTGTATTTAAATGCTTAATCTTTCCTTGGGACATATAATAGAAACCAACACTTACAGGATAGACATATACCTGTCGGGCGGGGGTAGCCACAACTGGAACTTGATCTTAATGAATCCAGGTAATTTTGTTGACATAGACATATGGTTCAATTGGGTTATACTGGGTATTTACGTCTGACCATCGATAGAGGCTTTTGCATAAATTCGTGTTCCAGGTTAGCAAATTGATTTATTACACATATATAAGAGAATCAATTCATCTTTATAATAATATTGTGTGGAATCAGAACCCTAGATCTTTGAGTCTTTTGTTATTTTCCTTAGTATTTTCTTTTGTGTCTTTAAGTATTTTATTTATCAAATTCACATTCGACCAACAAAAGCAATCATTCCCTTATCCCTATAATTAGATACTTGTAAATAAATAGTATCAATAATTAATAACAATAGTAGGAATTAAGTCCTCGTGGGATCGATATTGTATACTACTTGAACGATACGAGCGCTTGCGTTATACGTGTGTGTTTACGCCGGTCAATGCTCCCATAAAGTCATGGTATTTTTTGTTTTTTGATCATTGGATGAGTTGAAAGACATGGATATATTGATTTGAGATTCAATCGGATTGAAAACGGAATCGGATATAAAATCCATAGAATTGTCGTGAGCTTCAAAACATGTAAATGAGATGATTTTTTGTTTCAATAATGTTGGACATGTATTGATGATGAATAAGCATGATTAATTGATTAAATTGATATTTTGGAAATGTTAATTTAGATAATTAATTAATGTAATACACTTTAATTAATTAAATTATGAAATTTGGAATTTTAGAATTTGATTAATTGGGCTTAATTTAGATTTGGGCTTATAATGTTGTATTTGGGCCTAATGGGCTTGGTTGGGCCAAGTTGGTTTAGGTCAATTGGATTGGATTCCATTAAGTCCAAATATAACTAATGGGCCTTTTATGTTTAATTGGGCCTAATGGGGCGAAATTGGTTTCTTGGCAAATGGGGTGATTCCTTAATTAGGCTTTGGTATTTGGGTTTGACCCATATTGACCAAAGTCAATGCCTTAAGAAATTAATTGAAAGCCCATTGGACTTTAATTAAATGACATTGGATGTTAATTGGGCTTTGAGACCCATTTAGATTAGATTTGGAATCTAAATATTAAAGGCGCACTTAAAAGTGTAGTTATTTAATTTAGAATTAAATATGGAATTAGTATTGAATACAAACTAAATTAGATTTAAATTGTAGTTCGATATAATTCAAGAATTCATACTTTGAGTACTTATTCTTAAACGAGTTGGACTCGCGCAAATCAATTCGTTGTTTGAACATTGGATGATCACTTTATTCAAAGATTAATTAATTGGATTAGATTGATTGAATAACATGCTTTGTGTGAATACCTGGATGTGTTGAATGAATAATGTATATCAGATGGTTATTAGAAGGGAAATGGAAATTTTGGAAATTGTTGTAAATTTAGAATTTATTAAATTAGACATGTGTGTCTAGCCTTATCTCTCGATTCTTTGTAATTCTCTTCTCACCTAATTCCCCTCAATGTTAATGAGGTTTCTTTAATTGTATTATGTAATTGGGTAGAAGTAAGAATAGTGCTAGCCGGTGAGAGGAAAGAGAGTGATTTGTTCTAGGAACAATCTGTGAGATATCCATCCGCATATCATTATTAATTTATTTACCGCGCTTTATTATGCTTTTAGAATGCATGCTTAAGGGTGTATGATGAGACCTAACAAAGATAATAAATTGGTTGCCAATTTACACGAAAAACCATCAATAAATATTAAGCGTTTTCCTTCCATTGAGTGATTCATTCTCAAGATCCAAGATTGGCACTGGTTTGTTGGCCAAAGTCAAGACCTTTGTCCATCGTGGATGTGTTTGAATCATGAAGGCTTTGTTCAATATCGTATGTCTTGTCCAAGTTGTGATTTGTTGGCCAAAGTCAAGATCACTTATTGTCCAAAGTCAATGGGTTCCGCTTAACTGGAATCATTAAGCTTGTTGTGCCAAAGCCAAGGCTTAATTGATTCAGAGGAAAAAGGTTAGGAAAATATATTGGATAAATTGGCATATATATTGTATATATATTTCGGACTTGGAGGTCCACCTACCGGATCTAGGAATTGGATGAGATCCAATTGATCTTAGAGATCTACCTAGTTAAATATCATACAACTTGTTGGCCATAGTCAAGGTTGTGTGTTATTTAACGGGATCCTAGCCCACTAGGAAACTAGGTTTCCCGAGTACTCAAGAGAGGGTTAGAGGCTCGCCGAAAAATAGTGGGAGGCTAGTATTGAATTTGCAATTTCATTCAAATACTTAGCTTTACATGTTTTCAAATTATTTCATCAATTATTTTATTAGTTGGACTATATATTATTATTTTTCTTGTAACAGTTAGACTGTACCCATACATCGTTAATCGAATAGTTGGACTATTGCGGTTAAGATGACAGAAAAGTTAAGCATTAGAGATATTGTCATGGGCGATAATGTCTTTAATGGTATAAACTTTCAAGACTAGGATATGAATCTCAGAATTGTTCTGGGATCCGAGAAGTTACTCTACACTATAGAGAGACCTCTTGGGCCTAATCCCCGACCTGATTAGTTGCTTGAGCTAGAGCTTTGGAAGACTCATAGCGATGACAACACGACTACTCAATCGGTAATGATTGCCACTATGACTCCGCAATTCCATCGTCAAAATAATGGATTGGATCCCTATGAGATGATGGCGAAGTTGCATGATCTTCACCGATCTAATCTTAGATCGCAAGGATATGAGTTGTAGAAGAAGCTCTTCCGCACTCGCATGTCATAGGGTACGTCTGTTGAGCACCATGTGTCACAAATGATTGCTGACATTGAGCAGCTTGGACAGATGGGCATCATCTTCGAGGATGAGACTTCAGTAGATTTGATCCTACAGTCTCTCCCCGACACTTGGAGTGGGTTCATCATGAACTACAACATGTTGAACCAAGACCAAACTCTTGGAGAGTTGATGTCCACACTGCGCGAAGCAGAAAAAGAGCTCCTTAAGGGCAAGAAGCGCGAGGCGCACTTCGCTTCAACATCTCAGACTCTGAGGGCTTGGCCCAATGCGACTGGAGGTGTAAAGAAGAAGACGAAGAAGAAGAAATGCAAGGCCAAATCGTCAAAACCTTCTGGGAAGGGTAAGGATAAATCCCAAGATGTATGTCTGCAGTGTGGGAATCGGGGTCACTGGAAGCATGACTGCCGCGAGTACAAGGTACACATGAAGGAAATCAAAGCGGGCAAGAAACCGGCTTCAGGTATGTTTGTTATAGAAATAAACATGTCTACTACTAGTTTTAAAAATTAGATTTTTGATTCTGGTTGTGGTACTCATATATGTACTGATGTGCATGATCTGCAGATTAGCAGGAGACTGGCCTTATGAGAGATTGACCTCCGCGTTGGAAATGGGACACGAGTCACCGTTTTGGCCGTTGGCACTTTTGTTTTGGAACTGCCCTCGGGGCAAGTACTTAAACTATTAGACTGTTATTATGTACCTAGTTTAACTAGTAATATTATTTCTGTATCTATGTTAGCCCAATGTGGGTATACTTTTGTATTTAGAAACACTGGGTGTTTTATGTATAAAAATGATATGGAAATTTGCACTGCTGATGTAAATAATGGTCTTTATATTTTGAATATGAATCAATCTCAAACATATAATGTAACAAACAAAAGGCTTAAAGTATGTAATAAATATGAAATTTACATGTGGTATTGTCGTCTGGGACACATAAACAAGACACATATATCCACACTTTCGAAGAGTGGGTACTTGGACAGATTTGATCCAAATTCATATGACGTCTGCGAATCTTGTTTATTAGGCAAGATGCATCTTCGGGAAGCGACACATGAGATCCCTGGATATGTCGGCATTAAATCTGGTCGTCGAACTATCCGAACACGTACGTACCTAGTACTACGTTTTTACCGATTTACAAGACATGGTTGGCTTCTAGCAAAACACCGTGCCTACCCAATTCTCCAGAAATCTTCTTAATGGAATATATAATCTGTATTAGGCGTAGTATACATAGTATTGCGTATTGTGATCCAGTATCAGATGTCACATGCAAGGCCTGGGGCTGGAATTGTGTCTGCCCCATACGAAGCATATATCGGATCTCTGGTAACTAGTCTCTATAATCGGATAAACATGACCTAGTCATATTATCCCGATAGCTGCAGCATACAAGAGTACCGGTTCCTTATCCTACGTGACCATTGATGAGTGGTATTTATATCACTATTTCCCACTCATTTAACTTAATATTTTGTATAGTTTCTTGAGTTTTGTGAACGTTTTGATGTGTTTTATTGTTATTTTGCAGATAAATAAAGTTTGGACAGCACTGGAGGCAATTTGGGGCAAAACCGGACAAAAATGCGTCAACAGGAATATTTTCGTCTTTTGCGCGTCGCGACGCTGTAGCATTGCGCGCCGCGACGCCCAATGTGAGCCGAATCTGCTAACGTGCGCCAGGTCAACGGTCAACAATTTGAGAAGTTTGACTTTGCTAACATGCGCCTTGCCACGTATCACCACCACAGAAGATCCGCTAACGTGCGCACGCCACATCATCATGACGTCATCAATGATGTCATGAACAGTGCCACATCATCAATGACGTCATCACAATAATTGAGAGTTAGCCGCCTTGACACGTGTCGCGTGAACAGTCAGCCGCCTTGCCACGTGTCGTCTCCTCAGCGTGCCACGTCGAACTATTCCAGAGTCGCGACGCTGAAGCAAAATTTTTCTATAAATTCAGCGTGAATTTCAGATTTTCAATACACCTCTCTCTCTCTTGAATTCTCTCTAAAGAGAGAGTTTCTCTCTCTAGAATTTTTTTTTTCTTTTAGTTTTTTTTTAATTTTTTAGTTTTGTAAATAGTTTTAATTACTTTTTGTAATAATAGTAATTTAATTTTTACTTTTTACTTTTTACAGTTTTTACTATTCACCATGATGATGTAACTACCCCAGCTAGGGTGAAAGGTAATTCTTTTACTGTTACTATTTAGATTAATCTCCCTTAAAAATAATATATTCACTATTTAAAATATTGACTTAATAAGGAATACCGCCTATATGGTCGGTTGGTAATTCATTTTTAATCTGGTTTTAAACCTGACTAATCAAGGATACCGCTATATTGGTCGGTTGGTAAATTTATTTTTGGTTCCGCCTTAATGGCTGATTAGACTTAATTTGACTTAATCAGGATACCGCCAGATTGGTCGGTTGGTAAAATAATATCACAAGTTTATATATTATTTTATGGGAGATATCTAAATTAGTAGTTGTAAAAGTAATTCCTTTTACCTTAGCATTTTATTTTATTGTATTTTACTTTTCAGCATTTTTACTTTATGTCTTTTACTTTTATGAATTTACTAGTCCTAATTATGTGTTAGTTTTCTGAGGTTGTGATGACTTTTAATATCACCGGTTTTATAGGGATTATTTTATAGTTGGGTAATTTAAAGGTTTATTTATTAAGTCTTAAGCTTAATGCTTCTTGTTGTCTGATCACCAATAAGATTGATATGGTAAATCTAAAATGAACTAGACATAGGGATTTTAGATTTCAGCCTTAGACTTAATAGCCCACGATCTTCCTTGAGGATAGATAACCCTTTAATAGATTTCCTTACAGGATAGGAATATATCTGTGGGGGGGGGGTAGCTATAATTGGAACTTAAACTTAATGAATCTAGGTAATTTGGTTGACATAGACATATGGTTCAATTGGATTATACTAGGTATTTGTGTCTGACCATCGACAGAGGCTTACACATAATTTGTGTTCCAGGTTAATAAATCAATATATTACCAACTTTAAGATAACCACTTCATCTTAAATGATATTAAAAGAAATCACAACCCTAGATCTTTGTATCTTTTGTTATTTTCCTTAGTATTTTCTTTTGTCTTTTTATTTATTTATTTATTTTGTAAAACCACTTTCAACCAATCAAGCAATCAATTCCATTCTCCCTATAATTAGATATTTGTAAATAAATAGATTCAATAATTAATAACAACAGTAGGAATTAAGTCCTCGTGGGATCGATATTTTTATACTACTTGAACGATACGTGCGCTTGCGTTATACGCGTGTGAATGCACCGGTCAACCATCATCTCCATATGACTGAAGTGATACTTCCATCTTGACATCACACCTAATACACTACGATTCTCAATATACCCAGAAGAGGCGTACATAGAACCTGTTTAAAGCCCTAGACGACCAAAACCAAAGTATATTGATTGTCGCAAGTATTAGCGATGAGTCTCAGGTTAAGACCAAATACACCTACCCTGATTCGGACTTCCATAGACACATAGTCATACTACCAATGAATTCCGAGGGGTCTATCCAGAGCAAAGCTGTCCCCGTACCATCGGTAAACACAACCTCCTATTATATTTGCATGAGTAACCAATACCCAATATATGAGAACTATGCCGTTATGCTCCTATAACACGCACAAGTGCAATACTAGTCTATTCCGCATTATCGATATCCAATCTCAATAATACTACGACTAGAGATGTTTTAATGATTAAACCTTAGTGGAATAATACTGTCTCATATCTTATTAATCCGGAACTAATCATATGGACTTTTATCATTTATATATCCCGGTAATCCAATTACAAATGATAAAAGAGTAATTTCATTTGTCACATTGTTAATTTGTACAACAACACCATGTTCTATACAAATAGTGATGCTATGGGTCATAATTGTCCAACAATCTCCCACTTGGCCTATAGCCAATCACTCAAGTGTCCTACACTTGAACTATGTACAGGTCACTTAAACTTCTACTGAGAAATAGTTTTAGTCAGCGGATTTGCATGGTTATCATCTGATGCGATTTATTCGATCATCATATCGCCACGATGTATGATCCGAACAAATCAGATGAATAGTTGAAGTATATACTTGGATCGTTGATGAGACCATTAATTCTTTAGCCTCTGCTGTAGCCTAGCTCAGTTGCTAACAGAACTACACCTAATCTTATTAGAATTATTATAGATCCAAATCGCTTCTATTGTTGCCTCAGCTGCAGCAATATTCCGCTTTTGTTATTTATTCGGCAACAATATCTTGCTTGGAAGATTTCCAGCTCACTGTTCCGTTATTCAAACTATATAGTACCCTTATTACGACTTATAGTCGTTTTTGTTGGTTAGGAAACTTGCAACGGTGAGCCCAGTCACTTCAAGTTCTCCTCCTCCATAGCTTAAAAAAGCATCCTCAGTTCGTCTAAGATACTCAAGGATGTTCTTAACATCAATCCAATGACTATCACTTGGATTGGCCTGATTGTGACTCCATATGCTCAAAGCATATGAGACACCAGGTCGCGTACATTTCTTTCAATGTACGAGTTCTCGGAGATTGACAACAACTTTTAGACCTATCCCAGTAGATCCTTATTTCTAGAATAAAGGTTGTCTCACCCAAGTATTCTACGGAGAATTTTCATGAAAGCCAAGCTTTCACCGATTGTATTATGGGAATGTCATTTCCAAGAAATGATATATCATCATTATATAGGACCATCACTATTAGTGAGCTCCCACTAACCCTCTTATATACACAAGAATCATTTTCGTTTTGAATTAAATCATATACCATTATGATTACATCAAAACGCTAATTCCAAGAACGCAATGCTTGCTTCAATCCACAAATGGATCAAATTAACCTACAAACCTTGTTTGCTTGTTTTGGTACGACAAAACCGTCAGGATGTTGTAAAAATCCTCCAAAAGGTTTCCGTTTAAGGAAAAAGATTTTGACGTTCAGCTGCCATATTTCATAAATGAAAGATGCAGCATAAACAAGCATTATCCAAATGGATTTAACCATGGCAACGAGTAAAAGGTTTCGTCGTAATCGACACAATGTTGATAACGATACCTTTTCGCTACAAGCCTAGCTTTGTAGGTTATATGTTTCCATCCATGTATGTCTTCCTTGAAGACTTATATAGTACCAATAGGCACAATGTCTTCCGGTACATCAACTAGTGTCCAAACTTAGTTGGTATACATGGAATCCATTTCGGACATCATGGCACTTTGCCATAATAGGGAGTTGATACCTTCTATCACTTCCTCATACGTAGTCAGTTCGTATTCCTCAATAAGATTGACATCTTTACTAGGTGAGATCAGAAACCCATACCTCCCAGGTTGTTTTCTGACTCTCTCCGACTTACGCGGTTCTTGTGTATTCAAAGATTGTGGTACAGTTTCATCCTTAATGAACTGTTTGTGTTCCATTAAGGACTCGATGCCTAGAACAGTATTACTCCGATTTTCATCGAGTTTTACTTTCTCTCACTTACTACTACATATAGGTATTCCTATTAGGAAAACCGCATGGAGAGCAACAATTACATTGTTCTCTCATGAGTTGTATAAGTACTATACTTTGGTTACCCTAGGATAACCTACAATTTAGGCACTTATCCGATTTGGGTTCTAGTTTGGAATCATCCAAACATATGCCTAGCATACCCAAATCTTCAGGAATGAGAAAACCATGTTTCTTTCTTGTTCATATCTAATATGAAGTCTGTCTAACAGTTTTTCATGGAACCTTATTCAAAATAAGTGTTGCACTGTTAAATGCGTATCCCTAGAAGGAAAATGGTAGCTCAGAGCGACTCATGATTAACCTTACTATGTCCAACAAGGTTCAGTTTCTCCGTTTGGACACACCGTCAAATTGAGGTGTTCCGGGAGGAGTCCATATTGAAAGAATACTATACTCTTTCAAGTAATTGAGAAACTTATTGCTTAAGTATTTTCCACCATGGTCTAACCGTGACAGTTTTAATACTTTAGCCGATCTGTCTGTCTACTTCGTGTCGAAACTCTTGGAATTTACCAAAAGTTTCCGATTTATGTTTCAAAAGAAACATATAACCATAACGCGATGCCATATCCGTAAAGGTTATGAAGCGTTCATATCCACCTCTAGACTAGCTAGACATGGGCCCACTTACGTCACTATGAACAAGGGCTAACAGATCGGTGGCACTTGTACTTCTACCAAGTAAAAGGTGTTTTAGGCACTTTGCCCAATAAACTAGATTCGTAGACATCATTTGAATAGGATCAAATCCGTCCTAGTATCCACTCTTCAAAAGTGTGGATATACGAGTCTTGTTTAATGTGTCCCAGACAACAATGCCATAAATAAGTCTCATTTGATTAATTCAGTTTGAGCTATTTGTTTGTCATGTCATACGTTTGAGATTCATTTATATTCAAAATATAAATACTGTTATTCACATCTAATGTGTTTATCTCAATATCATCTTTATAAAATAAAACATTTTAGTGTTCTAGAATATAAAGGTATACCCGCAATGAGTTAAACTTAGATATAAAGATAATGTTTCTAGTCAAACTAGATACATTTTAACAGTTTCCTAATTTAAGTACACACCCGAAGGGTAGTTCCTAAACTTAGGTTTCTACGGTTAAAACAGCGACTCTCATCCTATTTCCGACTCGCAGGTAAATCTCAACTGAAGTCAGTATCCTGCTAATCAGCAGATTCCGCACATCAGTACATATATATGTACAACACTTAGTATCAAAAATCCAATTTTGAAACCAGTAGTGAGCATGTTTATGACAAACATATTTGAAGCCAGAGCCTTGCCCCGCCTTCACTTCCTTCATGTCTGCCTTGTCCATACGGTAGTCACGCTTCCAGTGACCCCGTTTGCCACAGTTTAGGCAGACATATTGGGATATGTCATTTGTCTTCCCAGAAGACTTTGATGATTTTGCCTTTGCCCATTTTAGAAGCTCTGGCTCTGCCTTCTAGAGCATAGCCATCAACTCTCCAAGAGTTTACTCTTGGTTCATAATGAACCTGCCCCAGCTTTCGGGTAGTGACTATAAGATCAAATCTTTGGTAGTCTCGGCCATGTAGGTAATGCCCAGCTAACCTAGCTGATCGATGTCAGCAATCATCTGCGACACCTAGTGCTCGACAGATGTACCCTCTGACATACACGAGCTAAAAAGCTTCTTATGCAATTTGTACTTCTAAGATCTATGAAGATCTTTAATTTCATCATCATGTTATAAGGATCTAATCCTTTAGTCTGGCGATGGAATTAAAGTGTCATTGCATTAAGCATAATGGATTGAGCACTAAAGTTATCATTACATGAATCTTCCAAAGATCATGTTCTACTATTTGCTCAACTCCGGGCTTAGGCCCAAGATGTTTCTCTATCAAATAGAATAACTTCTTAGTTCCTAGGACTATCCTGAGGTTTTATTCCCAATCTGAAAATTGGAGCCGTTTAAAGACATTTTCTCCCAAGATAATGTTCTAAACGCTAATATTTCAGTTATCTTGATTGCTATAGTCCAACTATCCAATCAACGATTTCAGGTACTATTGATTATAATGATTAATATAGTCTAACTATATAATCAACTATAATTTGTTTGGTTAAATTCAAAATTATTGATTACTAATCCAATTATATAATCAACTTAATTTGTAGTAGTTTTGAATATAGTCCAACTGTTAATTAAAACAACGATTAAATATTAGTCCAACTAATAAATATTTAAGTAATGATGAAAAATTTAAATGAGCACGTTTTGGCAAGTATCTAAACGAAATTGCAAATTTGATACTTGCCTCCCACTATTTTTCGTCGAGCCTCTAACCCTCTGTTGAGTACTCGGGAAACCTAGTTTCCTAGTGGGCTAGGATCCCGTTAAATAACACACAACCTTGACTTTGGCCAACAAATTGTATGATATTTAACTAGGTAGATCTCTAAGATCAATTGGATCTCATCCAATTCCTAGATCCAGTAGGTGGACATCCAAGTCCGAAACATATATCCAATATATGCCAATATATCCAATATATTCCCTAACCTTTTTCCTCTGAATCAACTAAGCCTTGGCTTTGGCACAACAAACTTAAAGATTCCAGTTAAGCGGGACCCATTGACCTTAGAAAGCTTCGTAATCGATGTCGATGGACAAGAATTGATCTTGACTTTGGCCAACAAATCACAACTTGGACAAGACATGCGATATGGAACAAAGCCTTCATGATTCAAACACATCCGCGATGGACAAAGGTCTTGAATTTGGCCAACAAACCAGTGCCAATCTTGGATCTTGAGAATGAATCATTCAATGGAAGTGAAACTGCTTAATATTTGTTGAGGGTTTTTCGCGTAATTGGCAACCAATTAATTATCTTTGATTAGGTCTCATCATACACCCTTAAGCATGCATTCTAAAAGCATAATAAGGCGCGATAAATAAATTAATAATGATATGCGGATGGATATTTAAAACAACTTGTTCCTAGAAAAAATCTCTCCCTTTTCCTCTATCCCGCTAGCAAAAATCTTACTTCTACCCAATTACATAACACTTCTAAAGAAACCTCATTAACATTGAGGGGAATAGGTGAGAAGAGAAATACAAAGAGTCAAGAGGTAATAGGCTGGACACGCAGGTCTAATTTAATAAATTCTAAATTTATTACAACAATTTCCAAAATTTCCCTCACCCATCTAATATCCATCCGATATACATTATTCATACATCACATCCATGTATTCACACAAAGCATGTTATCAATCAATCTAATCCAATTAATTATCTGAAATTAATGACCATCCAATGTTCAAACAACGATTTGATTTGCGCGAATCCAACTCGTTTAAGAATAAGTACTCAAAGTACGAATTCTTGAATTATATCAAACTACAATATTAAATCCAATTTAATTTGCATTCAATACTAATTCTTTATTTAATTCCAAATTAAATAATTACACTTTATTAATGAGCCTTTGCGACTTAGATTCTAAATATAATCTAAACGGGTCTCAAAACCCAATTAACATCCAATGTCAATTTAATTAAAGTCTAATGAGCTTTCAATTAATTTATAAGGCATTGACTTTGGCAACCAAAGCCCAATAAGGAATCACCATTTGCCAAAAATCAATTTAGGCCCATTAGTCCCAATTAAAATATTTAAAGGCCCATTTAATCATATTTGGACTTTATGGAAATGGTTTTAGGCCCAATTGGATCCAACCAATTAACCTAAACCAAACTTGGCCCAACCAAGCCCATTTAGCCCAAATACAACATTTTCAGCCCAATTCCAAATTTAGCCCAACTAATTAAATTCTAAAATTCCAAATTTCATAATTTAATTAATTAAAATGTATTAGCCATAATTAATTAGTCAAATTAACATTTCCAAAATACCAATTTACTTAATTAATCATGCTAATCATCATCAACACATGTCCAACATTATTGAATCAAAAAATCATCTCATTTCATGCTATTGATGCTCACGACATTTGTAGGGTTTTTTGTCCGATTCCGATTTCAATCCAATTGAATCTCAAATCATTATTTCCCATGTCTTTCAACTCATCCAATGATCAAAAGAAAAAAAATACCATGACTTTAGGGCATCTCATGCATTCGGCCAAGCGTAATATTTGGGGAAAAATTAATCCAATTCAATTTTCATCAAATTGATCATGCATAACTCTAAGTTATCATCATTCAAGCATACTCAATCAATCAATTTTATCAAATCATGCTCAAATCAATTTTACCCAAATTTTAGCATAAGAACCCTAAATCCAATTTCATGCTTAATAACCGCTCTGATACCATTGTTGTTGATTTTTTAGATCAAACCAAGATCAAATTAAGCAATGAAATGTGCGAATACATCAAAGTAAAGTAGCGGAAATACTCACTTTGATCGGCTTTTGCGATGCGAAGACAACAAAAATTCTGCTCCAAGCTTTTCCTCATTGTGGGTTTCGGCCAAGGTCCCTTTGTTGTGTTCTTCAAGCTCCAAGCTTTGTGAATGATTCCATGCTCATGAATAGGTTTCCCTATCACCTTTATAAGACTCTTTAAGTGCTAGCTTAGGATGAATTTTGCAACAAAACTTTTCCTTATCATCATTGAAGCTCACGGCAAAGTGAACAAATTGAGAGAGTTTTTTTTTTTGAGTTGCCAAAAATGGCGTCAATGGAGAGAAGAAATGTGAATGTGTTAAGTTGTTTGACTTTCCAAAAAATCAAAAGGATATACCAAACACAAAACATTTGGTAAATGTCTATCAATTTTGACACTTGTGTAAGAAACAAGTTAACTAAAAATCCTACCAACTTCTATCAACATAAAGTTGATAAAGTTGACTAGGTGATGTGACAAGTGTGGGCCCCACTTGATTCAAAATCCGAGTGGGCCCGCTAAAACATTCTAGGCTCAGGTTCGCTAATTCCGAATTAACGAATTTTCCGTTGCGACGTAATTAAATCAAATTTAATTAAATAATTATGCCTAGCAAAATTACTATTCACGTCGCTAGCGAATTAATTCTAAATTAACTCGTTCGCCCGAATTAAAATCCAATTTTAATTCCGCGTCGAAATCTAATTTCGTTTAATATATCGAATATATTATTTTAACGATTAATTCCAAATTAATCATTCTCTGTCTTCAAATAGTATTTTATCCCAGATAAAATATCTCCATAATTAATCCTAGATTAATTTTCTCTCTCTTATAATTAATCCAGATTAATTATGTCCGAGTCATACGTCATCGGTGAATCTTCTTGAAGCGACCCATGAGATCCCTGGATATGTTGGCAGTAAATCCGGTCGTCAGACTATCCGAACACGTACGTACCTAGTACTACGTTTTTACCGATTTACAACACATGGTTGGCTTCTAGCAAAGCACCGTGGCTACCCAATTCTCTAGAAATATTCTTAATGGAATATATAATCTGTATCAGGTGTAGTATACGTAGTATTGCGTATTGCGATCCAGTATCGGATGTCACATGCAAGGCCTGGGGCTGGAATTGTGTCTGCCCCGTACGAAGCATATATTGGATCTCTGGTAACTAGTCTCTATAATCGGATAAACATTACCTAGTCATATTATCCTGATAGCTGCAACATACAAGAGTACCAGTTCCTTATCCTACGTGACCATCATCTCCATATGACTGAAGTGATACTTCCATCTTGACATCACACCCAATACACCACGATTCTCAATATACCCAGAAGAGGCATAAAGAGAACCTTTTAAAGCCCTAGACGACCAAAACCAAAGTATATTGATTGTCGCAAGTATTAGCGATGTAAGTCTCAGGTTAAGACCAAATACACCTACCCTGATTCGGACTTCCCTAGACACATAGTCATACTACCAATGGAATTCCGAGGGGTCTATCCAGAGCGAAGCTGTTCCCATACCATCGGTAAACACAACCTCCTATTACACTTGCATGAGTATCCAATACCCAAACATATGAGAACTATGCTGTTATGCTCCCATAACACGCACAAGTGCAATACTAGTTTATTCCGCATTATCGATGTCCAATCTCAATAATACTACGACTAGGGATGTTTTAATGATTAAACCTTAGTGGATTAATACTGTCTCATATCTTATTAATCCGGAACTAATCATATGGACTTTTATCATTTATATATCCCGGTAATCCAATTACAAATGATAAAAGAGCAATTTCCTTTGTCACTTAGTTAATTTGTACAATAACATAATGTTTTGTACAAATAGTGATGCTATGGGTCATAATTGTCCAACAATATGGACTACCTATGCTCTGTACACAGAACTGACGGATCCTATCTCGATACACACTGGACACCCTGAGGATATATCCACACCCAACGAACATGCGGAGGTCTGATCTAAATAGATCGGTGACGTGATTGCCATCTAGGTGTGGAAGATGTCTCATGCGCCCATAGTGGTATCTCAAATCGAAGAATCACAAGTGCTACTCAACCCGAGAAGATTCTTATTGACGTTGGTGTACCATCCATTAATAATCTTCGGTGAGTCGTTCAGTATTTATCCGCTATAAACACCTACACGTCTATACGAGTCTCCAAGACTGATGATTCATTGAGAAACCATTGGAATCATATATTCCAGTATACGACATGTACCGGTCTCAACGGGTTTACTTTACTGACCAATTAGTGTAAATCTTGACTAGGAACTGTCTGAGAATGACAACGTCATGATATAACTCAATGTTAGTTGTGACACTTTTGCAACATCATCATGACTAGTCATTCTAAGGTCATTACGTATTTACCATATTAAAAGATATATTATATTACAGAAACTGCTTATATTATTCATAATAATAACGTTTTACAGTAGTATTCTTAAAGAAATACAAACGGAAATTGGCGCTCTGAGCACCAACCCCAACAGAAATCACTATCGATAAAAATTTCCTGGCCTCGCGACGCCCACACATGGTTGCTCCAGACATGTTTCCCGAGGATTTGGCATCACGACGCCAATTCCGACGTCGAGACGCTGCGATAAAAATCCAGAATCTTCAGAAAGCAGTATTCTACAAGCATAAGGACTCCAGGACTTCCCTATAAATACATAAGCTCATTCAAAACCCTAGAGAGGAGACTAATATACACAACTAAAGAGTTCTAAACACTCATTATAGAGAGATCCAAAAAGGAAGATTGAAGAGCGACAAGAGGAGATGAAGGCGGTGACGTCCGAAGACGAAAAGATTCTATTCAGGTTTTATCTTCTAGTTTCTTTCTTTAAACTCTAATGATGTCTAACATGTTCTTGACATTATTTTCATTGTTATTATCTTTAGTCATGAACTAACTCTATTATTCTAGAGGATGATGTAGCCTATGTTTGAACCTATGTATTATTTGCCAATTTAATTGTTATAAAGTTTTGATTCAATTTTTTTTTTTATATTCTCTTATGTTTGATGCTTCTAGTTTGTTGGCCACAAATTAAGATGATGCATATTTAGAATCCATCACTCGAGAGATGATATTTTGAATTGGATCTAGAGAATACAACCTAAGAGATTTGTAGAGTTCGAGAGAACCTATAATCCTTTTGAAGTCATTAATAAAGAATCACATATCGTAATGAATGTTAATTAGTATATTTTTATAGGGATATCAAAATCTGTAATTGATAATATTTTCACTCGGTACTCGGGGGAGGGAGTTAGAATAAATTAGGGTTCTTAGCTTATGAACAATGCAACTGAATAAGAATTGATTCGCATGAAAAATACATAGGGGGATAGCTAGGTGAAATCAAACTCTATAATCTATCTCATCTTGGACTTTTCTAAATTTAACATTTAGATTTCTCACTTATTTAGTTTTTAGTTTTAATTTAGATTATTTTAAAGTTGCTTCTAATAAAGTTAGGTTTACTAATTATAATACTTAGTGAGAGTTTGATTACAATCCGTGTGGGTTTGACACTCTTTACTCATCTTTTACTAAAACATGACATCGTATAATTACGGCACGATAATCTCGCAACACCAGGTCCTGCTAAGTAGGTCTCACGGCCCCAGGCTATGATGCTGGTGTGTTTTTAAGGACTATATTTTACACCTCAAACTTTATGTAATCATCAAGATTTGCATTTAATCTATTTATGGTTTAAGACTATCATAGCAGATTTGCCAAACATATTTTTATATATAATCATGTTTCACTGAGTCTTCATAGACTCACCCCCCACACACACACTATCAGTTTTTGATGCATGTCACCTTTAAGCCTCTCGGAGAGGTTCTATCATGATAAATAGCTCATTTGGAGAAGATGGATACCAACTACAGTCATAAAGAGACATATGTTAGGGTCCACATAATTGTATCATGTTGTAAGCCATAAGGCGATGTGCTAGTGTCATAAGAAATTTCATTAGTGTATCAAATATATACACGTATATGTCGTATGAAAAAGTTTGAATGTTTTATGATATGTATGTGTGATACCAAGATTATTTATGAGTGTCATAGTTTATTATGCATTTCATTACAGGTTTTGCATTGCATATCAAGGGGGAGATGTTTATTTCATCTTATATCGGTCACGTCTTGGATATACTGCGTTGTCACCCGACCCGAGCTGAAACAAGCAGGTAAAACCTTCGGCTGCCCCAAGCTCTTACAAGAAATGCAATCACTGAACTCGAACTTAAGACCTAATGTAACGATCGGTGGTCTCTACTACTATTGACTGTAGCACAGTTACATGGCGGGATGGGAATTACGTAATATAAAATTTTCTCCGAGCATACCTGCATTCTTGGAATGACTTTATGGATAAATAGTAAATTCTTAGAAACTTTGATACGGAATTCTACGATGTTCTATTCCGTACAGCCCATGATATCTGGGCTGTAAATTTTTTATGCGAACTCTGATTTTTATGAATTTTATATCATCGGAAAGCTGAGATCAAGATCTACGACTTTCAAGTTGAATATATTTCTAAATTCGGACCATAAGTGAGTCGAAAAAACAGATTTAAAATTCAGATGAATAGTACCTGAGGGGAATTCTAGAGAATTCTTCAAGTTTCTACAAATTTCTCAAATTTTCCCTATTTTTGACAATTAAAAACAAACCCAAGTATAAAAGGAAGTCACTATTTTCCATAAGTCTAATGATGAGGAAATAATGGTTGTTAGAAATCACCAATTTGTTTGATTTTGGAAATAAGATTAAGTATAAATGATAATATTGGATATGATTAGGCAATAAGAATGATATTGTTGTATTTGAAGATTAGTTGAGTTAATTGTTTATGTGGTGATATGGTTTAAATGTTAAGAAATTGATTATTGTGGTAAACCCCCAATTTGTGAAATTTGGTGTGAATCATTGATTGAGAGTGATGTTAATTTTGTTTGGATGTTTGTTATTGATGATTTCTTGTGTGGGATATTTGGGGGATGTGTTGGAAATAATCAAGTGTGAGAGGATGAAGTGAAGGCCTGAATTTTGGCCTCGCGTCGTCACGCAGAACACTCCGTATCGTGACGCGATCTGGGAATTTCCCAGGAATGCCTATGGTGTGTTATGCGTCACGACGCACAAGGAAAAAGTTTGGGTGTGCCTCCGGACAGCACGCGTCGCGACACGCCCAATTTCACTAAATTCGTTTCTAACCATTTCAGTTTCATCTGAACACGTTAGAGACTACCCTATAAGTCTCGTATCAATTCGTATGTGTAAATTACGTAATAATATATGTACTATATACCTCAGAATGATAACCTTTAATTGAATAGGAAAATTCAGCATTGATTCCGATCTATACATTCTTAATCTATTTTCTAACTGAAATCATCAATGATAGATCATCGTAGGAACCACAAGTTCTTCATCGAAGTGATGAAAGGCTAACGAAACTTCAACACAGTGAGTGGACACTTTCTCTTTTACTTGATTTTCCTTTCGTATTTTCATATCAGACTTACTATTCTCGTTTTTAGGGCGTTAGCTAATTTTCTTTATCAGATACATTTTATTAAGCATACTTTGAGAAATGTTTTAGAAAATAAATATTTTCGAAACATAAGTTTTATGTTTTTTCGAGGCATGGGGGAAAAACCCATCCCAGTATGTAACTTGATACAGTTGGAATTGACGGATAGAGAACATGTGCACATGTAGAGGACTGAGGGGACGACGATACATAACGCCCTCGGATCCTAGATCAGGGCTAGGGGGACGGCAATACGTACCGTCCCTAGACCCTAGTTTCAGAGCTTAGAGGGTAGCATAGATCCGCACCCCCAGTTCTAGTTTAATAGCTTGGGGGATGGTGATACATAACGCCCCAAGATCACCAGTTTCAGGGACAGTAGTGGCATGCTTTGGGGGACGGCGATACGTAACACCCCAAGGACATGGATTTGCACTGCTGGCTTTAGTTAGGCGTATGGGGGGACATAAATATGTAACGCCCTCATACGTCAAGTTTTCAGATACAGACAGCATTCAGACATCAGTTTTTAGAAAAAAGAATTTTCATATAAGACACTTATGAAATTTTTGGGTTTGGAACCAAATGATTTTATATAAGTATTTCAGATTTTTGTCCACTCACTTTGATCGTACAACGATCTAACCCCCTTTCAGTTTCCTTGTTTTGTAGGGTTTCTCGGAGGATGAGCTCGGGAGGACGGATACTGATGCAATCACTAGGGTTTAGAGTCCATTAGATCAAGTCAGAGAAAATGTGAGTCTAGTAAGTTCAAGAAAAAGTTATGTATTAGTCATTGTTTGTCATAGTCATTGTAAAGTAAATACAATTGAGTACACAATCCATAATATTGAGTTGTGAGTTATGTTATGAAGCTTGGGCCTTGGTCCCACACTTAAGATGTTTAAAAAAAAGAAAAAGAGTTTTTAATGTATGTTTATGGTGTGAGAGTCAGAGGCTTAGGGGGATAGTACGGCCTATTCCCTGCCGGTAGCATCTCCCGGACTGGGGATGTTACAAAGATGGTATCAGAGCATGGTCTAAGGAGTCAGTGACTGTAGTGGGTAGAGTGGTGGGGTCTTGTATACATAGTATGTCTGTGATACTTGTATGCGGGGCACTACCTCTCCAGTATCTGATCCTCGAGTACGTCCTCAAAGTTCCATAGACAGGTTAGTAAGCTTTCTTAGATCATTCGAATGGTATTCCTTACGAGAATAATTATACTCTAGATCTAAGTTAGGAATCTTCTTGAAGTTATTCAGCCTATTACCAGAAGTACAAATAATGCTATGAAATCAAATAGCAAAAATATAAGAAAAGTGACCTAAGGGAATGGAATAAGAAAGTTATAGGGAAGCAAGAAAGAATGTATACTTGATTCGACAGCTAGAGACAAAGAAAGATAAAAGGGACAAAAAGAGACATTAAGTTCCAATAGTACCCACCCATGAAAATAGAAAGAGAAAGAAAAAGTTAGAAAGAGAAGTAAAAAGATAGAATGTAGATATCTAAGTAATCAGAAGTAAATGGAGATAGAGGTACAGAAACATATAGATAAGAAAATGCCAAAAACCTATAGTAGTGAGAATCGGAGATACAGCGTGAGATAATATAGATACCAGAGCTTGGAATAGAGAAGTAGAATATAGCAAGTCAGAACAAGAGTAAAATACCGAGTTGACTTAAGTAAAGTCATTTCCTTCTAAGTAAGAATTCTTTTCCTTCTAAAAAATTCTTCCAGTTGATCTAATAACTCTTGAACACTTAATATAAATAGCGAATTCCCCGAGTAACTGAGAACAGCCATAAGGCAGAAGAATCAAGAAACCATGATTGGTTGTAGAGGTTTCTAATAGATGTGAGGTACCATAAACACGCAGAGATTCCAGGTTCCCCAAACCTAGGCCCACAAGCCAATCAGAGGAATAACAACAGGAAAATGACTAGTTGTCATAACCAAGGAATTTAATAAGGCCCCGACCTACCCAGATCCTCACCCTTCCGTCATAACCAGTTAAGCAAGCTGTCCTGACAAAGCCTATCTCATACCAACTCTACATGAGCAATAGACTTTACCATGACATAGAGTACTAGAATAAGGATCTTGAAACCCATCGAAACATAAAGAAAAGAACCGATGATATATGAAGCTGTTCGTACCAGCATAGATATAGACAATCATAAGAAACCCAACGATAATTTATCTTAAGAAATGGAAAGACCTTGAAAGACAGACCACCTAGAAGAAGAATTAAGGAAGTTTCGAGGATATAAAGAAAATAACCCAGTATAGCCTAAAAGATCTAGACAAGACAACATAAGGTTTACAGTATTAGTAGAAGTCCACATGATAGATTAAACTCGACAGGACCTACAGAGTAGCCCGAAGTCAATAGTAAACTATGGAAGTACAAAAGAGTAGGCCTGTAAAATTGAAGATATTCTGGGAGTGACAAAAGTATTGGTATGAACAGTATAACAAGATGTCATAGCTGTGACTTAGAGTAGAGAACATAGATTTAGAAAGTAGCCCAAAAAACAAATCATCATTAGACTCAGTAGTATGGTGTAGAGCAATGGATAGATTAGACATATAATGAGATGATTAGACAACTAAATTAATAAGCTCAAGTGAAATATAGAGAGGAAGCATGAAATAGAATAGTTTGAAGTTATAATAAGTCGAGCCAAGTCTGGAAGTCACCATAGAATTAAGGAACCCTTGAAGAAGTAAAGGCTTAAAGGTACGAAGAGATCAGGGGGAACTGTAGGACACAAAACTTGACGACGTTGTTCTAGGCTTGCGGCCTAGTTGGGAGTATGAAGTAGCCCACGGGGGACTAAATCGGAGAAATAAAATGGAATCGCCACCCAGTGTGAACTGGGAAATGATTTAAGGCTGCACTCACCCCTCGCGAGGGAAGACCTCAAACCGTTGGGTTCGGAATGGTCCCTTACTTATTCCACTTGTAATGAATGGATTTGTGCAATAATTTAACCAAGTCTACGCAAAATATATATTCAAGAATAACCTAGATCTAGTTCGCTTTCATAAAAATAAATCCTATATCTAAGTTTGCATGCTTTAAAAGTAAGTCATCATAGAGGCAAACACACGATAACCTCATGAGCATATTGAAATATCAAACACGAAAAAAAAAATAACGACCTAAACATAAACGTAAATTAAATTCCTAATGCAAAAACAAATAACTAAATCATGCATAAAGAAATAACATACTAACGACTAAATCATGCTTAAAAATAAATAACATACTAACGACTAAATCATGCTTAAAAATAAATAACATACTAATGACTAAATCATGCTCAAACACAAGGTTGGATGAAACGAAATATGTGTGTCTCTCGAGTGGTACGTGGAGTTATTTCCCAAGTACAGACTGCACTACCTTCCATTCGGATTCGGCTACGGAATTTACTTCTGGGTTTCCATCCGATATACCGCAAGAGAGAACACATATTCCATTCATCCGAAAGTCATATCATACACCAATCCACAATACTCATGCGAAATAAAGTAAGAAAATAAATAAAAATAAAGGAGAATAAATAAAAAGGGTACCGTCAGGTCTAACCTCTTAAGTCGTCTCTCGGAAGTGCGCTACATGATTTTCGGAAGGGTTGATGCTCCGTAACTCCTCCGGTTCACTGGTTCAACATTTTCCTTCGCTGTTTCACTGTTCGGGCTGCTGTTTTACTCTATTTTGCAACTATTTCTGGTCACGATTTTGGCTTACTATTTTGCGGTAATTAAGGACTATTTTGGCTTACAGTTTGCGGGTTTTACTGGACAGTTTCTACGGTAATGGAAGGCAGTTTCTGGGTGCAGTTTTCGACAAAATCTGGACTGTTTTCAGTGCAAATTTCGGTGGTCAGGGGCTGTGTTTTCAGTGCAGTTTTTGGTGGTCAGGGGCTATGTTTTCAGTGCAGTTTTCGGTGGTCTTAAGGGTGTAGTTTGCGGGACTATTTTGCGGTGTTTTGAGGTGGCTGTGTAGGCTGTTTTATTCGGTGAAGGTGAGGTAGTTTTGGGCTGTTTTATTCGGTGAATGTGAGGTAGTTTGTGGAGGGTTTTGGTGCGGCAATGCAAGGAAGCGTTTTGGAGGTTTTAGGCGTGAATGGACTACTGCTGAGAGGGGTATTGATTGCTGAGAGAGTGAGCAAGGGTGAAGATGGCTGGTGAGGATGCTTCACGTCAAGGCTGATCTGGGTTGTTTTGTTTATCTGTTTTGAGTTGTGTCGTGAATGAGCTCTCTCTAGGGAAAAGAGTTGGGTTTGTGCTTCTTTTTATAGGCAAGGCTGGAGGTTATCTTTATACGGGCAGGGAAAGAATATTGCAATTATGGGGATATCTTTTAATTTGTGTATCATAAGGAAATTATCTTTTTAATTTAGGAAGGTAAATGTTTTAGTTTAGGAAAGGGATTTAATTTAATTAGGAATGCGATTTATGAGATTTGATTTGATTCTTTAATTTGGGAATGTGATTTAATTCAATTTGATTTGATTCTTTTAATTCGGGAATGTGATTTAATTCAATTTGATCTGATTTCCTTAATTTAGGAAGGTGATTTAATTAGATTTCAACATGTGTTTAATGTGTGGATTTATTATTTTGGATGTGTTTTAATGGGCTTGGGCGTGAGCTAAGGGGATTTGGGCGTGGGTTTGGTTCTTTTTGGTGGGCTTGGTGTGTGTTGCGGGGGTTTTGGGCCAAGTATGTGTGGCTTGCGAGGGTTTTGGGTCAATGATGTATTTTAAAACAGAGTTCCAACGAGCGAACCCACAACTAAGCAAATGAATTTAGTCCAACAAGATATGGATTTCTGACTTTTCCCTTCCGACGTCCGTTTCCCGCGGCTTCCGCAACTTAAAGAGTAGTGCCTCCGTACGAGGCTCATCATTGAGACTTATATGCAAAAATGCAGTGCCTACAGGAATGCTTCTTGGGAATATAGTGATCGATTTATAAAGGGTCTCATGGATTTGAGAAGAAGGACTAGGAAAAGAGCAGTACCTGAACCAAAGATTTAGTAGGAGATATCCTAAGTAGTCAGAGTAGATAGAGTTTTCAGGAAAGTAAAGAAGTAAGGAGTTTAAGAAGCTGAGACACGAAAAAAAACTTTATAGCAGAACAAGTCTCCTTAGAAAGTATAGCAGTACTCAGAGTAAGAAAATAGCGACTTTAGAGAGTTAAGCAATAAAAATTAACAGAAATGAGAAAAGAGGTAGTACGAGGAAGTTGTTATGGAACATGGCGCTGGAAAATTTTTGCAGAAGATATGGAGTAATCAATTGTTGAAAATGATGATGAGTTAGGTTGAAGAAGGCAAGCCAGAAAAATCTTAGCAGTAGTATCATAGTGTAGGAAACGACACCAGACATGTATATACGAGAATCCTAGACTCATAGACGAAGAATGTGTACCACTAGATCACCATAAGCACAAAAGCCTCAAGATAGGTTCCCACCCTCCCAACCCGCATTAAACAATAAAAACGAAAATAGACTTTGAAGTTTGTCTCAAGACATTCGCAGAATCAAGAGAATGCGTAGTTGGAAGAAATAGTTCTAAGTAAGAGATTTAGAAGGAAAGTTAACTAGATGAAATGGTGAAGAGATAAAGTACTAGTTAAGAAGTAATGAGGATGTAAAGGAACAACACTAAACATGACTAAATATATGTGAGAGATGACATCTTTCGGATAAGGAGACAGAGATATAGACCCTAGAAGTTTCAGGCATAGAAAAAAAGAGAAGACAAAAAGGCCAACAAGTAAAAGAGGTAGAAGTGAAACCGACTTAGTACAGAAATAATAAGAGATGATATTAAGTAAACATTAAGGATTTTTAGTATTTGAGAGAAACCAAAGACCAATTACGTTTTAGTTCACGTAATCTTTATGTTGTGCCCAACCTTAGTCTAAGTTGACCGAATCGCCACGAGTTTGGGGATAGCCTTAGCCACATAGATGAGTGATTTGGCAGGGGTATAGGATAAAACAGAGAAAAAAATATTATTACAATGTGGAAAACAATAAAGATGAGGTATCTTAGCATGCAAATAGGAATAGAACACGAGTCAAAGTAAAGGAACATCAACCAGATTTGCAGTAACAATGAGAGCAAGTACAAAAAAGAAGTGAACTTTAGTAGGCCAAAACATCAGCATAAATGTTAATGGCAGGGAATGCAATTTAATCATAAAAGTCAAAGGTAGACACTACCAGAGAATCAGGAAACCCTAAACCCCTTGAATAAGCAGAAATATTAGAACCGGTAGAGAAATTCATAAATAATTTGAACTCGGCAAGAGGATATAGAGAGTTAAGTAGCTAAGTGATGAGAAAGAATATTAAGATCAAATTACACAAGTGGAGCATAATGACGAGGACCAAATCCAAAAAGGGAGTATGGAAGCCTAACCGTAGTGACATCATTATTTTTAGTGAAAGTTAAGGGTACCAGCTATTAAGAACCTGATCAAGTCAAATGATTGTTGAGTTAAAGAACTAGAGAAAGAGACTCCTGGAGATAAGGGATATCAGACATGGATAAAGGTCCAAAATAAGGTAGTTAAGAACGCTCAGCAAAAATCTTCAACGTATTGAGGGGACACTTTCTCTTTTACTTGATTTTCTTTTCGTATTTTCATATCAGACTTACAATTCTCACTTTTAGGGTGTTAGCCAATTTTCTTTATCAGATACATTTTATTCAGCATACTTTGAGAAATATTTTAGAAAAGAAATGTTTTCAAAACATGAGTTTTGTGTTTTTTCGGGGCATGAGGGAAAAACCCACCCCAGTAAGTAACTTGATACAGTTGGAATTGACGGACAGAGAACATGTGCATATTTAGAGGAATGGGGGGATGGTGGTACGTAATGCCCCCAGATCCTAGATTAGGGCTAGGGGGACGGTGATACGTAACGCCCCTAGACCCTAGTTTCAGAGTTTGGTGAGTAGCATAGATCCGCACCCCCAGTTCTAGTTTCGTGGCTTGGGGGACGGCGATACGTAACGCCCCAAGAACACCAGTTTCAGGGACAGTAGTGGCATGTGATGAGTGGTAATTATATCACTATTTCCCACTTATTTAACCTAATATTTTGTATTATTTCTTGAGTTTTGTGAATATTTTGATGTGTTTTATGTTATTTTGTAGATAAATAAAGTTTCAGGACATTCTGGAGGTGATTTGGAATAAAACAGTGAAAATTGGAAAATGACATTTTCGTAATTTTGGCACATCGCGACGCGCAAGCCTTTGGCGTCGCGACGCCTAATGTGCACCGGGTCCATGCTAACGTGTACCGGGTCCACATGTCAGAATCTGAGAAGTTTGACTTTGCTAACGTGCGCTGTGCCATGTGTTACCATCAGAGCTGATTTGCTAACGTGAGCAGGGCCACGTGCCATCATCATACGGTGCCGATAATTGCCATTGCCATGTGTCACTCCACGTCACTGCCACATCATCATCCACATCACCAGTTGACCGTGTCAAAGTGCCACATCATCGCCACGTCATCATCAACCAATCACAGCGTGCCACATGTCGCAATCCTACAGTGACGACACTCCCTTTCACCACGTGTCGCCACGTCAGTGCCACGTCATGCCAGGTCAGCATAATAATTGAGCTCTCAGCCGCCTTGCCACGTGTCACCTTATCTCATTATCCAGAATCGCTATGTGTCAAGCCCTCAACATACCACGTCAAAAGAGACTGGCGTCGCGACGTTATAACCTTTGGCGTCGCGACACATAGAGCTTATCCGCGCCTATAAATTGAGTTCGAGGTTTCAGTTTCAGATGTACCATTCTCTCTGAATTCTCTGATGTAAATAGGGAGTTCCCTTTTTAGTTTCTTTAAAATTTAGTTTTGTAATTAATTTTAATTATGTTCTGTAATAGTAATTTACTTTTGTAATAGTAATAGTAATTTACATTATGTAATAGTAATTTACTTTTGTAATATTTCTATTTAGATTAATCTCCCTTAAATATAATATATTCACTATTTAAAATATTGACTTAATAAGGATACCGCCAGATTGGTCGGTTAGTAATTAAATTTTCTTACCGCCTATATGGCAAGTTTATTTTGGTTCCGCCTTTATGGCTGGTTGGACTTAATTTGACTTAATCAGGTTACCGCCTATATGGACGGTTGGTAAAATAATCACAAGTTAATATATTATATTAAGGGAGATATCTAAATAGTAAATAGTAAAAGTTGATCCTTTTACCTTAGCATTTTATTTTATTGTAATTTACTTTTCAGCATTTTTACTTTATGTCTTTTACTTTCAAGTTTTTACTAGCCCTGGTTATGTGTTGTAACTAAATTAATTATCTGGGGTTGTGATGACTTCTAATATCACTGGTTTATAAGGGGTTATTTTATAGTTTGGGTAATTTAAAGGTTTACTTATTAATTCTTAAGCCTAATGCATCTTGTTAATTGGTCATTAATAAGATTGATCTAGTAAATTTAAAATAAACTTGACAAAGGAATTTTAGGTTTCAGCCTTAGACTTAATAGCCCACGATCTTCCTTGAGGATAGATAACCCTTTAATAGATTTCCTTACATGATAGACATATACCTGTTGGGCGGGGGTAGCCATAATTGGAACTTAAACTTAATGAATCCAGATAATTTGGTTGACATAGACATATGGTTCAATTGGGTTAAACTGGATATTTACGTCTGACCATCGACAGAGGCTTTCGCATAATTTAGTGTTCCAGGTTAGTAAACCGATTTATTACACAAACATGAAATAACCACTTCATCTTTTAAAAGATATTAGAAAGATTCACAACCCTATATAGTTTTTAATATTGAATTTTCTTAAACCTACTTTCGAACAATTTTATTTACTTGTTTTTTAAATTTAGAATCATCACCATTTCAAATCAATCAAATAACCTGTTAGATACTAGTAATCATTTGACCTCATAAAATTAATAGATTAGGTATTAAGTCCTCGTGGGATCGATTCTTTTTATATTACTTGAACGATACGTGCGCTTACGTTCTACGCGTGTGTGTAAGCACCGGTCAAGTTTTTGGAGCCATTGCCGGGGACTTATTTATCTTTCACTATTAGTTTTAAGGTTAAATACATTTACTTGTATCTAATTTTCTTTTTACTTATTGTTTTTGTTTTCTTGTGTTTCAGGTTCTCAGATCCTTCATGAGACGAACCGGAAGCTTTGAACTTCGACCGCTTGACCCGGAAATTGAAAGAACCATCAGACAGTTGAAAAGGGAAAGACGAGAAGGCCAAGAAGCAATTGTTAACATAGAACCTGAACCTTTGGAGGTTGCACCACCAATTCCCATTCGAGACAGAACCATTCCGGTGGTTGACAGACTCATTTCTTGTATTGTATTTCCTCCCTTACCAGCAAATGCGGGTGACATCAAAATATGAATTCAGATGATTCAGCAGTCAGTTCCGTTTGAGGGGAATGCAACTGAAGATCCTAATGCCCACATCAGCAACCTCCTGGAAGTTTGCGGCACTTTCAATTACAACCGAGAAGCTGAAGAAGCAATGAGACTGCATGTTTTTCCATACTCCTTGAAGGACAGAGCTAAAGCTTGGCTACATTAACTACCAGCATGTTCTATCACAACTTGGAACACTTTAGCCACCAAATTTCTTGTAAAGTACTTTCCACCAGCCAGAACTGGAAAGCTGAGGAATGACATTACATCCTTTATACAACAAGACTTAGAAACTCTCTACGAAGCTTGGGAAAGGTACAAAGATTTGCTCCGGAAATGTCCTCACTATGAGATTCCAAAATGGCTTCAAGTCCAAACATTCTATAATGGACTTTCTGGATTAATGAACCACAATCGATGCTGCTGCTGGAGGACCTTTAATGGCAAAAGGAGAAGATCAAGCCTGAGACCTAATCGAAGAAATGGCCAAAAACAATTCCTTGTGGCCAACAGAAAGGAGCATGATCCAAAGAATTACATGAATTTATGAAAGTGGAGCCAATACAACAGTCAACGCCAAGCTGGATCAGATATGCAAATTCATGGAGACTCTTACCACTGGATCCACAAGTTCACCATATGGAGGAGCACCTGAGCCGAACCAACTTGAAGAGACGGTGAATTTTGTCAACAATTTCAACAGATAGGGGAACAATCCATATTCCAACACCTACAACCCAGGGTGGAGGAATCATCCCAATTTTTCATGGAGCAACAATTCAGGACAAAAGAACAATCCACCACCTGGATTCCAACAGTAGAACTATCCACCACCTGGATTCCAGCAACAGAATAAAGGCCAGAAGGAGGCAAATGAACCAGGAATAGCAGAAGTGCTGGCTCAGTTAAAAAAGTATGATGCTATGTTTCAGAACCAATCTGCTTCCATCAAAGCACTGGAGAATCAAATCGGACAACTGGCTAATGCTCAGAGTTACAGACCGCCAGGTAATCTTCCCAGCAACACAGAACCAAATCCAAGGAACCGAGGAAATGAGCAATGTCAATCCATTACTTTGAAAAGCGGTACTGAAATCAACAAAGATGTTGGAATCAAGGTATCCAAAGAAGAAGTTCCCAAAGAAGCAGAGCAACAGATGGAGGAAAAAGAAGCAAAGGAAAAAGAACCAGAAAGAATCACTCCACCTCCATATTTTCCACAGTGACTTCAGAAAAAAAAACTGGACAAGCAGTTTGCTCGATTCCTGGAGGTGTTCAAAAAGCTGCATATCAACATCCCATTCGCAGAAGCGTTGGAAGAAATGCCCAGCTATGTTAAATTCATGAAAGATATTCTTTCATGAAAACAGAGATTGGGAGACTAAGAGACAGTAGCATTGACGGAAGAATGCAGTGCCATTATTCAGAGGAAACTTCCCCCGAAGTTGAAAGATCCTGGCAGTTTCACAGTTCCATGCACCATTGGAGAACATTATATCGGTAAGGCTTTATGTGATTTAGGTGCTAGTGTTAACTTGATGCCTTTTTCTATTTACAGGAAACTGCAGATTGGAGAAGGAATGCCTACCTTAGTCTCATTGCAACTTGCTGATCGAACACTAGCATTTCCAAGAGGTGTTGTTGAAGATGTGATGGTCAAAGTTGATAAACTGATTCTCCCAGTAGATTTCATCATCATTGACATGGAAGAAGACAAAAAAGTACCTATCATTCTTGGGAGACCATTCTTGGCTACATGTAAAACTGTGATTGATGTGCAAAAAGGAGAACTGACCATGAAAGTGCATGACCAAGAAGTTACCTTTAATGTTTTCAAAGCCATGAAATTCCTGAGTGATGAAAAGAAGAAGAATGCTTCAGAGTTGATGTTGTTGACAATATCGTTAAGGATACTGAGCCAAATCCCACAGATACACTCGAAGCTTGCATCACCAACATGACTGACAGCGAGCTAGATGCTGAAATCCTGGAATGTATCAACTACCTTGACAAACCATTTTGATTCAAATCAACACCACCAGTTGAAAGCTCAGAACTGCCAAAGAAAGATCGAATCAAGCCTTCGATTGAAGAACCACTACAGTTGGAGCTGAAGTTACTTTCGAGCCATCTCATGTATGCATTTCTTGGAAACTCTTCTGAATTACCTGTTATTATTTCTTCTTCACTAACATTGGAGCAGGAAGAAAAGTTAATGAGAGTATTACGAGAGCACAAAAGAGCCATTGGCTGAACTATAGCAGACATTCGAGGCATTAGTCCATCATTTTGCATGCACAAGATTCTGATGAATGATGAGTACAAACCCACAGTGGAGCATCAACAGAGACTCAATCCAATCATGAAGGAAGTCGTAAAGAAAGAAATAATTAAATAGTTGGATGCTGGCATCATTTACCCCATCTCAGATAGCAGTTGGGTGAGTCATATGCAATGTGTACCAAAGAAAGGAGGAATTACTGTGGTTACCAATGAAAAAAATGAGCTAATCCCAATAAGAACGGTGACTGTATGGAGAGTATGCATGGACTAAAGGAAGCTGAACAAAGCCACGAGAATGGACCATTTTCCGCTACCATTCATTGACCAGATGTTAGACAGACTGGCAAGACATGAGTTCTATTGATTTCTGGACGGATATTCAGGGTACAATCAGATTGCATCGCACCAGAAGACCAGGAGAAAACTACCTTTACATGTCCCTATGGTACTTTGGCTTTCCGCATGATGCCATTTGGATTATGTAATGCCCCTACTATATTTCAGCGTTGTATGATGGCCATCTTCTCAGACATGTTGGAGCAGAGTATGGAGTGCTTGCAAAATTTGGAACATGTGTTACAAAGGTGCGAAGATACAAACCTGGTGCTCAATTGGGAGAAATGCCATTTCATGGTACATGAGGGCATTGTTCTTGGACACCAGATCTCACAAAAAGGAATCGAGGTAGACAAAGTAAAGATTGAAATAATTGAAAAACTACCTCCGCCGACATCTGTCAAAAGGATTCGGAGCTTTCTCGGACATGCAGGTTTTTACAGGAGATTTATCAAAGACTTTTCCAAGATTGCTAAACCTCTGTGCAATCTTCTGGAGAAGGATGTACCTTTCAACTTCACCAAAGAATGCCAGGAAGCTTTTGAGATCTTAAAACATAAGCTGATTTCTGCCTCAATCATTGTAGCACCAGACTGGACCCTTCCATTTGAAGTAATGTGTGATGCTAGTGATTTTGCTGTAGGTGCAGTTTTGGGACAACACAAAGCAAAGATTTTCCACACCATTTACTACTCCAACAGAACTCTGAATGAAACTCAACTCAACTACACAACCACTGAAAAAGAGTTGCTCGCAGTTGTGTACGCTTTTGACAAATTCTGCTCCTATCTGCTGGGTCCCAAAGTGGTGGTCTACACAGATCATTCAAAAATCAAATACTTGATCACGAAGAAAGATGCCAAACCCAGATTAATCCGTTGGATACTTCTTCTGCAAGAATTTAATGTGGAGATTCGAGACATGAAAGAGACAGAAAACCAAGTGGCAGATCATCTATCGAGGCTCAAGAATGGAGAAACAGCTGACAAAGATCTGTCAATCAAAGAAAATTTTCCAGATGAACAGCTATTTTCCATGAAACAGCAAGATGCCCCTTGGTATGCTGACTATGTCAAATACATTGTATCAGGAAAATGGCCGTTGGAATGGACAACTCAGCAACAGAAGAAATTCTTCAAAGAAGTCAAGCATTATGTCTGGGATATGCCATACCTGTTCAAATGGTGTGCTGATCAATTATTGAGATGGTGTGTTCCACATGAGGAAGTCAACAGTGTTTTGCAGCACTGTCATTCATCGCCATATGGCGGACACTTCAGCAGAAACAAAACTGCAGCCAAAGTCCTACAATCAGGTTTGTTCTGGCCCACTTTTTTTAAAGATGCTTATCTTTTTACTCTTTAATGTGACAGGTGCCAGAAAACGGGGAATATTTCAAGGAGAAATGAAGGACCATTGCAAAACATTCTAGAAGTGGAAATATTCGATGTATGGGGTATTGATTTCATGGGACTCTTTGTTCCATCATTCGGAAACCTGTACATCATATTTGTTGTAGACTACGTCTCTAAATGGGTCGAAAAAATTGCACTGCCATCCAATGATTCAAAAGTGGTGATCAAATTCCTGAAAAAGAACATTTTCACTCAATTTGGAACACCTCGTGCAATCATCAGCGATGGTGGCACACATTTCTGCAACAGATACTTCGATGCACTCCTATCCAAATACGGAGTTACTCACAAGGTTGCCACTGCTTACCATCCACAGTCAAATAGACAGGTTGAGGTTTCAAATAGAGAGATCAAAAGAATCTTGGAGATAACTGTTGGATCAACAAGGAAAGATTGGTATACAAAACTAGATGATGCATTATGGGCCTACCGAACAGCTTACAAGACACCCATTGGTATGTCCCCATATCGATTGGTGTTTGGGAAAGCATGTCATCTGCCAGTTGAGCTTGAACATAATACATACTGGGCACTGAAGAAGTTGAATCTTGATTCACAAGCTGCAGGAGAGAAAAGACTTCACCAACTCAACGAATTGGAGGAATTTCGCCTACAGGCTTATGAGAATGCCAGATTGTACAAAGAAAAGACCAAGAAATGGAATGACCGAAAAATAGTGCACAAACAGTTGGAATCAAGGCAGTAGGTGCTGTTGTACAACTCAAGGTTGAAACTTTTCCCTGGAAAGTTGAAATCAAGGTGGTCAGGTCCATTTGTGATCACTCAGGTTTTTCCATATGGAGCTATTGAGTTACTAGATCCCAACACCAACGAAACATTCAAGGTTAACAGTCAGTGTGTCAAGCACTACTGGGGAGAATCATTTGAGCGACAAAAAGAAAGTGTCACACTTTCAAATCCAGCTTAACGTTCGAGAAGTCACGTCTAGCTGACGACTTTAAACTTAGCGCTCACAGGGAGGCAACCCATGCAATTTGTGTATATATTGTGATTTGGTGTGATTTAATTTTGTGTGTTTAGTTTTTGCAGATTAAGTCATCTCAGGATGAAAGAAGTTCTCACAAATCTTCACAAGTAATTTCCCTCTCTCCCTTAAAAATCTATGATGAAAGTCTACAAAGCTCGCTTGGAACGGATAAGGTTACTGATGATCAAAGGTATTCCTACTGAAATTCATTGGATTATTGAAGCACGGGTCCAATTGGCATGTGATTCTTCTGACTCTTTTATTTCACATCTGCCTGGTTTAGGAAGGAGCACCTATGCTAAAAAGAGAAGAGCCAAAAGAATGTGTGTTTGTTATAAATGTGCTCGTATGTTTTGTGATACTCGTTGTCATTCTTTAGGAATGGTGTCTGATAACCGTGAAGATAAGATTAATTTCATTAGGGATGGCTTGAGTAAAGAGTCTTTGGATGATATATCTAAAACTCTTGAGACGCATCCCAGTGGATATGTGTATCACGAAATTCGTGTGTTATATGCACAATTTCAAAAAGAAAGACAACATTTAAGTCTTGAGAATCTGACTCAAAAAGACCTTGTTTGCCAAATTATAAGAAAATTGGATAGGAAGCTTGTCCCTGACGCATAGACGTCAATCAAGCCGCTACACTTCTTGTACATATTATATCTCTTTATCTTTTCCTAATAATTGTAATTTGTTTTGTTGTTTTCTTTTACTTTCTCCGATATGATCCAGACCTTTTTGACTATCACGATTTATTTTACTGTTAACTAATAATTGTCATTTGGCAGGTACTAGTGCTATTATTTTACTCACCCTTTTCAGGTATTATAAATTCAACTCATCATTGCACTTTTGAAGACATCCAGAGTAAAACATGGAAGCCACTTCAAGACGACGAGTTGAAAACATCTGTGTGTTTTGCGGTACTAGTGTTGGTACTAAGCCACAATACGTAGAAGCATCACATGAATTGGGTCGAGTCTTAGCTGCAAGGAATATGCACTTAGTATATGGCGGATGCAATCTTGGACTTATGGGGATCGTTTTAAAAGCTCTAATGGAAGGAGGCAGTCACGTTTTTGGAATCATCTTAAAACCCTTGGTAGAGGCAAATCTTATTGAACCATCAAACGGAGAGGAACTGGTCGTGCCAAGTATGTCTGAACGATTGGTAGAAATGATTAACCGTGCTGATGCTTTTATTTCTTTGCCAGGTGGCTTGGGCACATTGGAGGAAATTTTTATAGTGTTATCTTGGGTGAACCTGAACATACACTAGAAACCGCTTGGACTGTACAACGTTGAATGATTTTATTATTTTCTTTGTGTGTTTCTTGATGATGCCCGAAGAAATGGGTTCGTGTCAAAACCTATGAAAGAACTCCTCTTTACTGCCAGAACTGCTCCGGATCCAATTGACCAAATCTTAGACTATGAACCACATGTTGATCTTATCCTTTCAAAGATAAATTTGTCCGAAGACGATCGTGGTAAGAGGCGTCGGATTAATCTGGATCTTAACCTTTCATTTCATGTAGAATTTCAGTTATACAGGTATTATCTTCTAAACTCTTCTTCTACTGTTTAAGACATTGGGGACAATGTCTCATTTAGGATTGGGGGAGGGAATTAGTTGATCAGTATCTTGTTTTTAATTTGTGTGTTGTTTTTATTTTTAGTCCGAAATTTTTCGAAAAATACAAAAAAATTGAAATTTTTTCAAAAATTACAAAAATATTTTGCGTTTTTGTGTTTTTATTTTGACTAAAAAGGTGAAATTGGTAAGAGATAGTTGTGTAAGGAGTTTCCACTCCTGAGACGTATCTCAAACCTATTTTGGAACAAGTTAATTTTTGTTTATTTCCTTTTGAATTATTTCATTTGTGAATTCTCCATAAAACTGACTAAAATGGATCTTCATATGCTCAGTTGACATGTATTATCAACATACATAGTAACATACTGTTGAGTTTCAATCAAGTCCCAAGAATCATCAATCATGCATAAAAACGAGTATGAACACATCAAAGGAGTAAGGCGGAAACATAACTCACATTGAACGGTTTGAGATGCAACGAAGAAGATGCGTTTTCTGCCTCCCTTCATGCTCGGCAGTGGCGTCCTCATGCAGTGGGCTGCTCGGTTTCACTGGTTTTTGTCTCCTCCATGGTCGGCCATTGATGAGCACCATGGAAGTTCCAAGCTCCAAGCTTCAAAAATTGATTCCAAGCTCATAAATTCGTTTCCCTATCACCTATGTATCACTCAAGGTGTGCTAGCACTAAGTCTTCTTCCTTGCTTCCCTTTGATTCGGTCAAACCAGAAATATTTGTGAAGAAATCGGCTTGAAGCCGTGAGAAAAGGAAGAAGAAAAAGAGAGGGAAAAGAGAAGGAGAAGGGTTTTCACGTGAAACCATGAATGGGAGAGAGAAAAGGTAAAATGGTTTTTACTTATATATTTATTTTATTTTCCAAAAATAAAATCAAATACAAAAGCATTTACATTTTTCCAAAAACAAAAGTCAAAAAGCAAAAGAGCGTTAATGCCTTTTCAACATCTATCACTATTCACATCAGTCACTTTAATAAAGTGACAACATGTCATATCACATCACTCAATGTGACAAGTGATTTGACGATTGATGCGAGTAGTGATTTGACGCTTGATGTGACTTGCGTGCCGCGTTCGAATTCGAAATACGAATGCGCTCGCAATCACTCTCGGGCTCGGTTCGCTAATTCCAAATTAACGAATTTTCCGTCGCGTCGTTATTAAATGATTACGCCTAGTGAAATCACTATTCACGTCGCTAACGAATTAATTCTAAATTAATTCGTTCGCCGAATTAAAATCTAATTTTAATTTCGCGTCGAAATCTAATTTCTTATAATATATCGAATATATTATTTTATCGATTAATTCCAAATTAATCGTTCTCTCTCTTTAATTAATATTTTATCCCAGATAAAATATCTCCGTGATTAATCCCAGATTAATTTTCTCTCTCTTCTAATTAATCCCAGATTAATTAAGTGCGAGTTATACGTCATCGGTGAATCTTCAGGAAGCGACCCATGAGATCTCCAGATATGTTGGCAGTAAATACGGTTGTCGGACTATCCGAACACGTAAGTACCTCGTACTACGTTTATACCGATTTACAAGACAAGGTTGGCTTCTAGCAAAGCGCCATGCCTACCCAATTCTCCAGAAATATTCTTACAGGAATATATAGATCTGTATCAAGCGTAGTATACCGTAGTATTGTGTATATCGGCCCAGTATCGGATAGTCACGTGCTAGGGCTGGGGCTGGATAAGTGTCTGCCCCGTCCGAAGCACATGTCGGATGTCTGGTAACTAGTCTCTATAATCGGATATACATGACCTTGTCATAATATCCCGATGGCCGGCCAGCACTTAAGAGCACTAATACTGTATCCTGCGTGACATCATCTCCACTATGACTGAAGTGATACTTCCGTCTCGACATCACACCCAATACACTACGACTCTCTGATAAACCCAGAAGCGGCGTACGCAGAACCGGTTAAAGCCCTGTACCACCAAGACTAAAGTCTACCGATTATCGCAAGTATTAGCGATGCAAGTCTCAGGTTAAGACTATACACACCTACCTTGATTTCGGCCTCCCATAGACACATAGTAATAATACCAATGGGATTCCGAGGGGTCTATCCAGAGCGAAGCTGTTTCCCGTACCATCGGTGAAACACAACCTCCTATCGCACTTGCATAAGTATCCAATACTTAAATATATGAGAACTATGCCGTTGTGCCCTCACAACGCGCACAAGTGCAATACTAGCCTATTCCGCATTATCGATGTCCTGTCTCGATAATACTCCGGCTAGGGATATTTAATGATTAATCCTTCGTGGACTGATACTGTCTCATATCATTCTCAATCCAGGAACTAATCATATGGACCTCTCTTCATTTATATATTTATGGTGATCTAATCACAAATGATGAGAGTGCAATTCCTTATCACATAGTTAATTTGTACAACAACACCGTGATCTGTACAAATAGTGACGCTATGGGTCATATTATCCAACACATACAGACATGAGCTAAAATTGAAAAGTTTGTAATATTCAGTGCTCTAGTTTAATTGGAGGAAGCATCTCAAAAAGTGATGGAGTAAAAAAAAACAAAACACATCTCAGATCCGAGTTATTAAGTCTGTAAGGGTGTGTTAACACCTGGTGCCCTAAAACCAACTGGTTTGGGAGCCACCGACCCAACACTCGCTACATGGATGGAAGGTATTGTATATAAATAAATAAAAAATCAAAATCAAAGAAAAAAATCAGAAAAATCAGAAAAATTATTCCATTGCTACAAAAAGATGTGAATTCTGATAAAATTTTAGGACAAAAATATTACTCTCTTATCAACTGCACTTATGACTATTGTGGGCAAAAAATGAGTTGTTTAATATTTTGTTGGCTGTGTATATGGAGAATGGTAAATATAATCGGAGAATTTACTTATTCAGTAATTTAGAAAGAAAGAAAACAACTAGTAACTTGGAGTAGAAGTTTCACCTGATTAGTCACTAACTTCTTTATTCTCTTTTCTCTTCTCTTTTTACTTTTGTGTGGATTAGTTTTACTACCTTTTTACTTTTGTAAAATGTTTGTGGGTATCATTGCTATAAACCCCCACGAGACTACAACTTGTCCACTAGGGACACCTAGGGGTTTAAAGGCTTGTTGCATACGCTAAATGCAACCGTGATCCCTACGAAAGTGGCTTAGTTAAATTTTATTTTAAGGATGTTTATGTTATTTTATTATGTGTTTTGCTCGAGGACTAGCAAAATTTTAGGTTTGGGGGTGTGATGATTGGTAATTATATCACTATTTCCCACTCATTTAACCTAATATTTTGTATAGTTTCTTGAGTTTTGTGAATATTTTGATGTGTTTTGTGTTATTTTGTAGATAAATAAAGTTTCAGGACATTCTGGAGGTGATTTGGACCAAAATAGTGAAAATTAGAAAAGGGCATTTTGGTAATTTTGGCGCGTCGCGATGCGCAAGCCTTTGGCATCGTGACGCCTAACGTGCACCAGGTCCATGCTAACGTGCACCGGGTTTACATGTCAGAATATGAGAAGTTTGACTTTGCTAACGTGCACCGTGCCACGTGTCACCATTAGAGCTGATTTGCTAACGTGAGCCGTGCCACGTGTTGGACAATTATGACCCATAGCGTCACTATTTGTACGGTCATGGTGTTGATGTACAAATTAACTATATGACAAAGGAGATTGCACTCTTATCAATTGTGATTAGATCACCAAGATATATAAATGATAGGAGGTCTTAATGATTTTTTCCTGGATTGAGAATGATATGAGACAATATCAGTCCACGAAGGATAAATCATTAAATATCCTTAGTCAGAGTATTATCGAGATTGGACATCGATAAATATGTAAAAGACTAGCATTACACTTGTGCGTGTTGTGAGGGCATAACGACATAGTTCTCATATATTTGGGTATAGGATACTCATGCAAGTGTAATGGGAGGTTGTGTTTTACCGATGGCACGAGAAACAGCTTCGCTCTGGATAGACTGGTGGTTATTATCTAGGTCCCAAGATCAAACAAGACATGAAACACATGTGTGAATACATCAACGGAGGTAGCGGAATACTCACATCGATCGGTTGAGTGACGCGGCAAGCAACAAAACTTGAAAATCCTCACTGGTTTGGGCGTGAACTGCAGCAGTCCACTGCCTTGCAAAACAGAAATTTGAGCTGCAAAACGGAGCTCCAAGCCTCGTCCGACGGATCCCGGCTCATGGACGAACCTCCCTACCACCTTCGCAAGACTCGTAGTGTGCTAGCACTTGATTTCTCACCATGATAAACCACTCTTGCTTCCCTTTTATTCACGCCATTTTGCTTCAAAAAACATGAGCATTTTTCAGTTTGGGCGTGAGGAGAAGAGAGAAAATGAGAGAGATGAAGTTGTGTTGTGTGTGTTGGTTAAGCTTTTCCAAAAGGCCTTTTATATTTTTCAAGAAAAATACTAAAACAATTACTAATGAATTAAATCAAAAATCCAAAAGTAAATGCTTTTCCCTCCAAACACTATTACACCAACTTACATCAACTATTCACATGTCACTTTAATAAAGTGATGTGATGCAAGTCAATCCATCAATCCATCAATCAATCAATCAATCACTCAAGTGACTTTTGATTTGACGCTTGATGTGACGATTGATTTGACGCTTGATGCGACTTGCGATGCCGCACTCGTATTCGAAATACGAAATACGAATGCGCTCGCAATCACACTCGGGCTCGGGTTCGCTAATTCTAAATTAACGATTTTTCCGTCGCGTCGTAATTAATTGATTACGCCTAGCGAATTCACTATTCACGTCGCTAACGAATTAATTCTAAATTAATTCGTTCGCCCGAATTAAATCTAATTTTAATTCCGCGTCGAAATCTAATTTCATTTAATATATCGAATATATTAATTTACCGATTAATTCCAAATTAATCGTTATCTCTCTTCTAGACGATATTTTATCCTAGATAAAATATCTTCGTAATTAATCCTAGATTAATTTTCTCTCTCTTCTATAATCCCAGATTATTCAAGAGTGCGAGTTGTGCGTCATCGGTGGATTATCGGGAAGCGACCCATGAGATCCCCGGATAAGTTGGCAGTAAATACGGTCGTCGGAGTATCCGAATCACGTACGTACCAATTACTACGTTCTACCGATTTACGAGACAAGGTCGACTCCTAGCAAAGCACCAAGTCTACCCAATTCTCCGGACATATCCATTTAAGAATATTAAGATCTGTATCAAGCATAGTATACCAATGTATTGTGGGTATCGACCCAGTATCGGATAGTCACGTGCTAGGGCTGGGGGCTGGATAAGTGTCTACACTGTCCGAAGCACATATCGGATGCCTGGTTACATAGTCTCTATAATTGGATATTCATGACCTGGTCACAATATCCCGATTGGTTGCGCAACACTCAAGAGCACTAGTACCGTATCCTGCGTGACATCATCCCCACTATGACTGAAGTGATACTTCCGTCTTGACATCACATCCAATACGCGACGACTCTCTGATAAACCCAGAAGTGGTGTACGCAGAACCGGTTAAAGCCCTGTACCACCAAGACCAAAGTCTACCGATTATCGCAAGTATTAGCGATGCAAGTCTCAGGTTAAGACTATACACACCTACCTTGATTTCGGCCTCCCATAGACACATAGTCATAATACCAATGGGATTCCGAAGGGTCTATCCAGAGCTAAGCTGTTTCCCGTACCATCGGTGAAACACGACCTCCTATCGCACTTGCATAAGTATCCAATACTTAATATATGAGAACTATGCCGTTGTGCCCTCACAATGCACACAAGTGCAATACTAGCCTATTCCGCATTATCGATGTCCAGTCTCGATAATACTCCGGCTAGGGATATTTAATGATTAATCCTTCGGGGACCGATACTGTCTCATATCATTCTCAGTCCAAGAACTAATCATAGGGACCTCTCTTCATTTATATATCTATGGTGATCTAATCACAAATGATGAGAGTGCAATTTCCTTGTCACATAGTTAATTTGCTACAACAACACAATGATTTGTGCAAATAGTGACGCTATGGGTCATTTTGTCCAACAATCTCCCACTTGGCACATAGCCAGTCACTCAAGTGTCCCACACCCGAACTATGTACGGTTCGCTCAAATTGCTGAGGAAAGGTTTTCGTCAGCGGATTTGTTTGATTATCGTTTGACGCGATTTATACGATCATCACATCGCCACGATGTATGATCCGAACGAATCAGATGATATAGAAGTATATATCTGGATCGTCGATGAGACATTTAATTCCTTAGCATGTGCTGACGCCTAGCTCAGCTGCTAACAGAACTATATCTAATCTAATTAGATTTATTTTGGATCCAAATGGCTTCTATTGCTGCCTCAGCTACAGCAATAATCCATTTGTTGTTTATTCGGCAACAGTTATCTTGCTTGGAAGATTTCCATCTCACTGTCCCGTTATTCAAACTTTATAGTACCGTAGTATTTAATTGTTTGGAAACTTGCAGCAGTGATTCCAGTCACTTCAAGTTCTCATTCTCCATAGTTTAAGATAACATCTTTAGTTCTCTGAGATACTAACAGATGTTCTTAATATCATTCAGTGACTGTCACTTGGATTGACCTGATCGTGACTCCATATGTTCGAAGCGTATGAGACACCCTATCAAGTACATTTTAAATGTACAATTTTCCAGAGAGTGTTAACAACTCCAAATCTATCCCAGTAGATCTTTATTCCTTGAATAAAGGTTGTTACTCCCCAGAATTCTACGGAGAATTTCTATGAAAGCCAAGCTTTCAACAATTGCTTTATGGGAATTTAACTGTCAGTGCGCTCTCCCACTAACCTCCTTATATACACAAGAATTATTTCGTTTTGAGTCAAATTATAAATCATTATGATTATTTCAAAACGACAGTTCCAAGAACCTTATGCTTGCTTCAATCCAAACATGGATCGAATAACCCAAACCTTGTTTGTCGGTTATACAAAATCGTCAGGATGTTGTAAGCATCCTCCAAAAGGTTTCCTTTTCAGGAAGCGATTTTGATCTACAACTGACACATTTCATAAATGAAATATGCAGTTATCAACAAGCATCTTCAAAATGGATTTACTATGGCAACAGGTAAGAGGTTGAACCGTTATTAACACAATGTTGATAACGATACCTTTCCGTCAAAAGCCCAGCTTTGTACGTTGGTATGTTGCCTTCCATGTATGTCTTCCTTGAAGACGTTTAATGTACCAATAGGCACAATGCCTTGTGGTACAACAACTAGCATTCAAAATAGTTGTTATACATGGAATCCATTTCGGACTCATGGCAATTTGCCATAATGGGGAGTCGATACCTCGTATCACTTCCTCAAAACGTAGTCGGTGGGATATACCTTCATAAGATTGACAATCTTTATGAGGTTAGATCAGAAACCCATACCCTAGGTTGTTTTCTGACTCTATCCGATCTATGAAGTTCTTGTGTATTTGAAGATTAATGGTACAGATTCATCATAGATGAACTATATGTGTTCCATTAAGGACTTCGTGCCTTGAACAGTATTACTCCGATTTTCATCGAGTATCACTATCCTCCCACTGACCACTGCATATCGGTATTCTCTCAGGAAAAAACCGCAGGGTGAACAACAATCACATTGTTCTCATGTGAGATTTACAAGTACTATACTTAAGGTTTCCCTTAGGATAACCTATATTGGCACTTATCCAATTTGGGTCTTTTAGTTTGGTATCATCCAACGTTATGCCTGGCATACCCAAATTATCAGGAATGAGAAACCTCGTTTCTTCCCTGTTCATATCCTATATGACATCTGTCAAACAGATTTAAATGGAACCTTATTCTAAATAAGTTTTGCACTGTTAATACATATCCTATTGAAGGAAACAGTAGCTCAGAGCGACTCGTGATAAAACTTATCATGTCCAACAAAATTCGTTTTAGTTCGGACACACCGTCTAACTAACGTGTCTCGGGAGGAGTCCTCATATGAAAGAATACCGTACTCTTTCATGTACATATCAAACTTACTGCTTAAGTATTTTCCAATACGGTCTTACCGTGGCGGAATAATACTATAGCCGATCTGTTTTTCTATTTCGTGTCGAAACTCTAAAGTTTCCGATTTGTGTTCTTCAAAAGAAACACATAACCATAACGTGATGCCACATCCGTTAAGGTCACGAAATATTCATGTTCACATCTAGCTTAGCTAGATATGGGCCCACTTACTTCACCATGAATAGGGCTAACAGATCGGTGGCCCTTTTACTATTACCAAGTAAATAGTATTTTATGTACTTTACCTAATAAACTAGATTCGCAGACCTTATTTGAATAGTCAAATCAGTCCTAGTACCCACTCTTCAAAAGTGTGGCTATACGAGTCTTGTTTAATTGTGTCCTAGACAACAATGCCACAAATAAGTCTCTATTGATCAAATCAATTTGAGCTATTTATTTTTCATTTTATATGTTTGAGATTTTATTTATATTCAAAATATAAATTCTGTTGTTTACATCTAAGTATTTATCTCAGTATCATCTTTATATAATAAAACACTTAGTGTTCTAGAATATAAAGGTTTATCCAGAATGGATTAAACACTGATATAGAGATAATGTCTCTAGTCAAACTAGTTACATTATAACAGTTCCTAATTTAAGTACATACCCGAAGGGTAGTTCCTAAACTTAGGTATCTACGGTCGAAACAACGACTTTCGTCCCGTTTCCGATTCGCAGAGAGATCTCGGCTTGAAGTCAGTATCCAGCTCATAGCGGATTCTGAACATCAATACATATATTTAATGTACCACACTAAGTATTTAAAATCTAATTTTAATACTAGTAGTGAACATAACCTTGACAAATATTTTTAAAGTCAGAGCCTCGCCCTTTCTTTAATTCATTCGTGTCTGCCATATCCAAATGGTAGTTACTTTGGGATATGTCAATTATCTTTTCAATATTTCACAAACCTTTGGCCAAGCCTTGGGTTTTGGAATATCGAAACGATGTGCACCTTGTGCATCACGCCCAATTACAAACTTTGACTTTTCTCCACTAGAATAGTCAATTAATTCTCCAAATTATTAATTGCAATTTTAATACATTTAAAATCTAAAGATAGATTCATTGTCAAGTATATTAAATTAAGCACTAAAGTCATCATCACATAAATCTTCCAAAGATTTTATGCTCTACTATTTGCTTAATTATGGGCTTAGATATAACAAGTTATTTTATCCAATAAAGTAACTATTATTAATTCCCAATGAAAATTAAATCATTTAAAACATTTAATCCAAGGATTATATATTTTAAATATTCAACTTTTCAATTCTTTCTTGATTTCAATAGTCCAACTATTTAATCAATTTAATAAGGTACTATTCATTATAATGATTACAATAATCCAATTATTTAATCAACTATAATTTTAATTCAATTATATTGATTACTTTAATCCAATTATAAAATCAACTATATATCGAATGAGTTTGTATATAGTCCAACTATATATATATTTAAAACAACATAAAATATTAGTCCAACTAATACTTTTGATTAATATGACGAGTAAAATATAGATGAGCGCGTTTAGCGAGTATTCGAACGAATGTTGCAAATTCAATACTTGCCTCCCACTATTTTTCGTCGAGCCTCTAACCCTCTGTCGAGTACTCGGGAAACCGTGTTTCCTAGTGGGCTAGGATCCCGTTAAATATCACACAATCTTGACTTGGCCAACAAATTGTATGATAATTAACTAGGTAGATCTCGAAGATCAATTGGATCTCATCCAACTCCTAGATCCAGTAGGTGGACATCCAAGTCCCAAACATATATCTTATATATGCCTATACATCGAATGTATACCCTAACCTTTTCCTCGGAATCAACTAGGCCTTGGCTTTGGCACAACAAACCTAGTGATCCCAGTCAAGCACGGACCATTGACATGGAAGCTTCGTAATCAATGTCAATGGACAAGAAGTGGTCTTGACTTTGGCCAACAAACCACAACTTGGACACGACACCGATATGGAACAAAGCCTCGTGATTAAAACACATCTTCGACGGACAAGGGCTTGACTTTGGCCAACACCCCTGCCAATCTCGGATCTTGAGTAAGAATCACTCAATGGAAGGAAAATAAACGCTTGATATTTAACGAGGGTTTTTCGCGTGCAACAAATTGGCTACCAATTTAATTATCTTTGTTAAGGTCTCATCATCATACACCCTTAAACATGCATTCTAAATACATAATAAAGCGAGTATATGAAAATAAATAATAATGATATGCGGATGGATACTTAACACATTGATCCTAGATAAATCTCTCCCTTTCTCACTCAAGCTAGCACTAGTATTACTTCTACCCGTTGCACTACACTTCTAAAGAAACCTCATTTACATGGAGGGGAATAGGTGAGAAGAGAATACAAAGAGAATGAAGGTGATAAGGCTGGACACGCAGGTCCAATTTAATAAATCGAATTTATTACAACAATTTCTAAAATTGCCCACCCATCTATATCCATCCGATATACATTATTCATTCAACACAACCACGTATTCACACACATAAGCATGCTATCAATCAATCTAATCAAATTAATTATCTGACAATTAAGTGATCATCCAATGTTCAAACAACGATTTGATTTTGTTCGAGTCAAACTCGTTTTTGCGAATAAGTACTTAAAGTACGAATTCTTGAATTAAATTAAACTACATCATTAAATCAAATTTAACATGTACTTAATACTAATTCACTATTCAATTCCAAATTAAACATTACACTTTATTTAATAAACCTTTTACGATTTAAATTCCAAATTAATCGTAACGCGTCTCAAAGACCGATTAACGTCCAACGTCAATTCAATTAAAGTCCAATGGGCTTTTAATTGATTTCTTAAGGCGTGGACTTTGGTCAACTCGGGTCAAACCGATAACCAAAGTCCAATCCGGGATTTACCCCATAAGCCCATAAATCAATCTTGGCCCATTAGGCCCAATTGAACTTTAAAGGTTCATTAAGTCGCATTTGGGCTTAACGGAAGTGGTTTTGGGCCAAATTGGATCCAATCCATTTGGCCTAAACCTAATTTTGTACAACAAAGCCCAATAAGCCCAATAACAACTTTAATAGCCCAAATCCAATTTTAAGGCCTCAAATAATAAATTACATAAATCCAATTTAGCAATTTAATTACCTAAAGTGTATTATATGATTAATCAACTAAATCAATATTTCTAAAATACCAAATTAGTCCAATTAATCATGCTTATTTTCATTATCATATGTCCAACACATAAATGAAAAATCAAACCCATTTACATGCTTCTTTAGTCTCGGCCAAGGAAGGATTTCACATCCGATTTGGTTTCAATCCAATCAAACCCACAATCGACATTAAATCAACATCCTAAATGATTTCATACACATCCAATGTTCATAAAATCAAAAATCCAAGACATTCAAGGGCATACTCCAATTCGGCCAACATGAGAATTTTGGGGATTTTTGTTCAATTCAAAATTCAATCTAATTGACTTCAAATTAACATCATCCAACATCATTACAACTCATCCAATGAACCAAAATGAAAAAATTCCAAATTTCCAAAATTACTATCACATTCGGCCAAGATATAATTTTTGGGGAAAATTATTCTAAACATTTTTTCTTGAAATTGATCAAATCAATCTTCAATATTACATATACTAAGCATGCTCAATCATCCATTTAATCAAATCATGCTCAAATAAACAAAATACCCAATTTTAAGCCCTACATTTTTCATGCTTGAACCTAAGCTCTTGATGCCATTGTTGGTTATTATCTAGGTCCCAAGATCAAACAAGACATGAAACACATGTGTGAATACATCAACGGAGGTAGCGGAATACTCACATCGATCGGTTGAGTGACGCGGCAAGCAACAAAAACTTGAAAAACTCACTGGTTTGGGCGTGAAACTGCAGCAGTCCACTGCCTTGCAAAACAGAATTTGAGCTGCGAAACGGAGCTCCAAGCCTCGTCCGACGGATCCCGGCTCATGGGCGAACCTCCCTACCACCTTCGCAAGACTCGTAGTGTGCTAGCACTTGATTTCTCACCATGAAAAACCACTCTTGCTTCCCTTTTATTCACGCCATTTTGCTTCAAAAACAGTGAGCATTTTTCAGTTGGGCGGGAGGAGAAAGAGAGAAAATGAGAGATATGAAGTTGTGTATTGTGTTGGTTAAGCTTTTCCAAAAGGCCTTTTATATTTTTCAAGAAAAATACTAAAACAATTACTAATGAATTAAATCAAAAATCCAAAAGTAATGCTTTTCCCTCCAAAAACTACAACAAACACACTTACATCAACTATTCACATGTCACTTTAATAAAGTGATGTGATGCAAGTCAATCCATCAATCCATCAATCAATCAATCAATCAATCACTCAAAGTGACTTTTGATTTGACGCTTGATGTGACGATTGATTTGACGCTTGAGGTGACTTGCGATGCCGCACTCGTATTCGAAATACGAATGCGCTCGCAATCACACTCGGGCTCGGGTTCGCTAATTCTAAATTAACAATTTTTCCGTCGCGTCGTAATTAATTGATTACGCCTAGCGAATTCACTATTCACATCGCTAACGAATTAATTCTAAATTAATTCATTCGCCCGAATTAAAATCTAATTTTAATTCCGCGTCGAAATCTAATTTCATTTAATATATCGAATATATTAATTTACCGATTAATTCCAAATCGTTATCTCTCTCTAGACGATATTTTATCCTAGATAAAATATCTCCGTAATTAATCCTAGATTAATTTTTCCTCTCTCTCTCTATATAATCCCAGATTATTCAAGAGTGCGAGTTGTGCGTCATCGGTGGATTATCGGGAAGCGACCCATGAGATCCCCGGATAAGTTGGCAGTAACATACGGTCGTTGAGTATCCGAATCACGTACGTACCAAGTACTACGTTCTACCGATTTACGAGACAAGGTCGACTCCTAGCAAATCACCAAGCCTACCCAATTCTCCGGACATATCCATTTAAGAATATTAAGATATGTATCAACGTAGTATACCAATGTATTGTGCGTATCGGCCCAGTATCGGATAGTCATGTGCTAGGGCTGGGGGCTGGATAAGTGTCTACACTGTCCGAAGCACATATCGGATGCCTGGTAACATAGTCTCTATAATTGGATATTCATGACCTGGTCACAATATCCCGATTGGTTACGCAACACTCAAGAGCACTAGTACCGTATCCAGGCGTGCCATCATCTCCACTATGACTGAAGTGATACTTCCGTCTTGACATCACAACCCTACACTACGACTCTCTGATAAACCCAGAAGTGGTCTACGCAGAACCGGTTAAAGCCCTGTACCAACCAAGACCAAGACTCTAAAGTCATATCCGATTATCGCAAGTATTAGCGATGCAAGTCCCAGGTTAAGACTATACACACCTACCTTGATTTCGGCCTCCCATAGACACATAGTCATAATACCAATGGGATTCCGAAGGGTCTATCCAGAGCGAAGCTGTTTCCCGTACCATCGGTGAAACACGACCTCCTATCGCACTTGTATAAGTACCAATACTTATATATATGAGAACTATGCCGTTGTGCCCTCACAACGCACACAAGTGCAATACTAGCCTATCCGCATTATCGATGTCCAGTCTCGATAATACTCCGGCTAGGGATATTTAATGATTAATCCTTCGGGGACCGATACTGTCTCATATCATTCTCAGTCCAGAAACTAATCATAGGGACCCTCTTTCATTTATATATCTATGGTGATCTAATCACAAATGATGAGAGTGCAATTTCCTTGTCACATAGTTATTTGCTACAACAACACAATGATCGGTGCAAATAGTGATGCTATGGGTCATTTTGTCCAACATAGACCCCCTAGAATTCCATTGGTAGTATGACTATGTGTCTATGGAAGTCCGAAATCAGCGTAGATGTATTTGGCTTACCTGAGACTTGCACCGCTAATACTTGCGACATCAATATACTTTGTTTTGGTCGTCCAGGGCTTTAACAGGTTCCGTGTACGCCTCTGCTGGGTATATTGAGAATCGTAGTGTGTTGGGTGTGATGTCAAGACGGAAGTATCACTTCAGTCATATGGAGATGATGGTCACGTAGATACGGTACTAGACTATTTATGTACTGTAGTCATCGGTAAAATGACAAGGTCATGTTTCATCCGATTATAGAGACTAGTTACCAGACATCCGACATGTGCTTCGTACGGGGCAGACACAATTCTAGCCCCAGGCGTAAGTTTGTGACATCTGATACTGGATCGAAATACGCAATACTATGTATATTACGCCTGATATAGATCCTTATATTCCTGTAAGGATATTTCTGGAGAATTGGGTAGGCATGGCGGTTTGTTAGAAGCCAACCTTGTCTTGTAAATCGGAACAAACGTAGTACTTGGTATTACATGTTCGGATTGTTGGACAAAATGACCCATAGCGTCACCATTTGCACATATCATTGTGTTGTTGTAGCAAATTAACTATGTGACAAGGAAATTGCACTCTCATCATTTGTGATTAGATCACCATAGATATATAAATGAAGAGAGGTCCCTATGATTAGTTCCTGGATTGAGAATGATATGAGACAGTATCAGTCCCCGAAGGATTAATCATTAAATATCCCTAGCCGGAGTATTATTGAGACTGGACATCGATAATGCGGAATAGGCTAGTATTGCACTTGTGTGCGTTGTGAGGGCACAACGACATAGTTCTCATATATATAAGTATCGGATACTTATGCAAGTGCGATAGGAGGTCGTGTTTCACCGATGGTACGGGAAACAGCTTCGCTCTGATACCAAATAACGAACAATGGCATCAAGAGCCTAGGTTCAAGCATGAAATTGTAGGGCTTAAAATTGGTATTTTGTATTTGAGCATGATTTTGTGAAATTGGATGATTGAGCATGCTTAATATATGTTGAATTGAAGATTGATTTGATCAATTTCAAGAAAATGTGATTGGATCAATTTTGCCCAAAAAAGTTAAGTTGGCCGAATGGTAATGGTGTTGGATTCTTGGAATTTTTCATTATTAATCATTGGATGAGTTGTAATGAAGTAGGATAATGTTGATTTGAGATTGAATTTGATTAATTTTGAATTGAACAAAAACCCCTAATACCTTCACCTTGGCCGAATCTACATTGCCCTATAAAGTCTTGGATTTTTGATTTTTGAACATTAGATGTATGAAATCATTTAGGATGTTGATTTAATGTCGATTGTGGTTTGATTGGATTGAAACCAAATCGGATGTGAAATCCTTCCTTGGCCGAGACTAAAGAAGCATGTAAATGGGTTTGATTTTTCATTTATGTGTTGGACATATGATAATGATAATGAGCACGATTAATTGGACTAATATGATGTTTTAGAAATATTGATTTAGTTGATTAATCATGTAATATACTTTAGGTTAATTGAATATGAAATTGGATTTTGTATATTTAATTAATTGGGCCTAATTTTGGAAATTAGACTTTAATGTTATAATTGGGCTTATTGGGCTTGATATTATCAAGTTGGGTTTAGGCCAAGTGGATTGGATCCAATTGGGCCCAAAACCTTAACCATAAAGCCTAAATGCGACTAATGAACCTTTAAAGTTCAATTGGGCCTAATGGGCCAAGATTGATTTATGGGCTTATGGGTAAATCCCGGATTGGACTTTGGTTATCGGTTTGACCCGAGTTGACCAAAAGTCCACGCCTTAAGAAATCAATTAAAAGCCCATTGGACCTTAATTGAATTGACGTTGGACGTTAATCGGTCTTTGAGACGCGTTACGATTAAATTTGGAATTTAAATCGTAAAAGGTTATTAAATAAAAGTGTAATATTTAATTTGGAATTGAATAGTGAATTAGTATAAATACATGTAAATTAGATTTAATGATGTAGTTTAATTTAATTCATGAATTCGTACTTTAAGTACTTATTCGCAAAAACGAGTTTGACTCGAACAAAATCAAATCATTGTTTGAACATTGGATGATCACTTAATTATCAGATTAATTAATCTGATTAGATTGATTGATAGCATGCTTATGTGTGTGAATATGTGGTTGTGTTGTATGAATAATGTATATCGGATGGATATTAGTCGGGTGGGGTAATTTTAGAAATTGTTGTAATAAATTCGATTTATTAAATTGGACCTGCGTGTCCAGCCTTATCACCTTCATTCTCTTTGTATTCTCTTCTCACCTATTCCCCTCCATGTAAATGAGGTTTCTTTAGAAGTGTAGTGTAACGGGTAGAAGTAAAGTGCTAGCTTGAGTGAGAAAGGGAGAGATTTGATCTAGGATCAACGTGTTAAGTATCCATCCGCATATCATTATTATTTATTTTCATACTCGCTTTATTATGTATTTAGAATGCATGTTTAAGGGTGTATGATGATGAGACCTTAACAAAGATAATTAAATTGGTAGCCAATTTGCATGCGAAAAACCCTCGTTAAATATCAAGCGTTTATTTTCCTTCCATTGAGTGATTCTTGCTCAAGATCCGAGATTGGCAGGGGTTGTTGGCCAAAGTCAAGCCCTTGTCCGTCGAAGATGTGTTTTAATCACGAGGCTTTGTTCATATCGGTGTCGTGTCCAAGTTGTGGTTTGTTGGCCAAGTCAAGACCACTTCTGTCCATTGACATTGATTACGAAGCTTCCATGTCAATGGGTCCGCGCTTGACTGGGATCACTAGGTTTGTTGTGCCCAAGCCAAGGCCTAGTTGATTCAGAGGAAAAAGGTTAGGGTATATATTCGATATATAGGCATATATTAGATATATGTTTGGGACTTGGATGTCCACCTACTGGATCTAGGAGTTGGATGAGATCCAATTGATCTTCGAGATCTACCTAGTTAATTATCATACAATTTGTTGGCCAAAGTCAAGATTGTGTGATATTTAACGGGATCCTAGCCCACTAGGAAACGGTTTCCCGAGTACTCGACAGAGGGTTAGAGGCTCGCCGAAAAATAGTGGGAGGCAAGAATTGAATTTGCAATATTCGTTCAATACTCGCCATAACACGCTCAAACAAATATCTTTCGTCAATATAAATTAAATGTTAGTTGACTAATATTTAAATTGTTGTTTTAATAAACAGTTGGACTGTATTATACTTGATTATATATAATTGGATTATATTAATCAATATATTTGAATTAATTAATTTCAGTTTACAGTTGATTTTATAATTGGATTATAGTAATCAATGTAATTCAGGTTAATTATTTGGATTATATTTGATTATATAGTTGGACTATTATAATCATATAATATATATAGTACCACTAATCATTGATTAAATAGTTGGACTATTGAAATCAAGAAAGAATTGAAAAGTTGAATATTAAAATATATTAATCCTTGGATAAATGTTTTAAATGATTTAATTTTCATTGGGAATTAATAATAGGTTACTTTATTGGATAAAATAACTTGTTATATCTAAGCCCATAATTAAGCAATAAGTAGAGCATAAATCTTTGGAAGATTTATGTGATGATGACTTTAGTGCTTAATTTAATATACTTGACAATAAATCTATCTTTAGATTTAAAGGTATTAAAATTGCAATTAATAATTCTTGGAGAATTAATTGACTATTCTAGTGGAGAAAAGTCAAAGTTTGCAATTGGGCATGTTGCACCAGGTGCACATCATTTCGATATTCTAAAACCCAAGGCTTGCCCAAAGGTTTGTGAAATATTGAAAAGATAATTGACATATCCCAAAGTGACTAACATTTGGATATGGCAGACACGAAGGAATTAAAGAAATGGCGAGGCTCTGACTTTAAAATATTTGTCAAGTTATGTTCACTACTAGTATTGAAATTGGATTTTAAATACTTAGTGTGGTACATAAAATATATGTATGATGTTCAGAATCCGCTATGAGCAGGATACTGACTTCAAGCCGAGATTTCTCTGCGAATCGGAAACGGGACAAAGTCGCTGTTTCGACCGTAGATACCTAAGTTTAGGAACTACCCTTTGGGTATGTACTTAAATTAGGAACTGTTATAATGTAACTAGTTTGACTAGAGACATTATCTCTATATCAGTGTTTAATCCGTTGCGGATAAACCTTTATATTCTAGAACACTAAAGTGTTTTATTATATAAAGATGATACTGAGATAAAAACATTAGATGTGAATAACATAATTTATATTTGAATATAATAAAATCTCAAACATATAAAAATGACAAATAAATAGCTCAAATTGATTTGATCAATAGAGACTTATTTGTGGCATTGTTGTCTAGGACACAATTAAACGAGACTCGTATATCCACACTTTTGAAGAGTGGGTACTAGGACTGATTTGACTATTCAAATAAGGTCTGCGAATCTAGTTTATTAGGTAAAGTACCTAAAATACTATTTACTTGGTAATAGTATAAGGGCCACCGATCTGTTAGCCCTATCATGGTGAAGTTAGTGGGACCATATCTAGCTAGGCTAGATGTGAACATGAATATTTCGTGACCTTAACGGATGTGGCGTCACGTTATGGTTATGTGTTTCTTTTGAAGAACACAAATCGGAAACTTTAAGGTTCGACACGACAGAAGTAAATAAACAGATCGGCTATATATATTATTCCGCCACGGTAAGACCGTATTGGAAAATACTTAAGCAGTAAGTTTCATACGTACATGAAAGAGTACGGTATTCTTTCAAATGAGGACTCCTCCCGAGACACGTCAGTTAGACGGTGTGTCCGAACTAAAAACCGAATTTTGTTGGACATGATAAGGTTTATCACGAGTCGCTCTGAGCTACTGTTTCCTTCAATAGGATATGTATTAACAGTGCAAAACTTATTTAGAATAAGGTTCCATATAAATCTGTTTGACAGATGTCATATAGGATATGAACAGGGAAGAACGAGGTTTCTCATTCCTGATAATTTGGGTATGCCAGGCATAACGTTTGGATGATACCAAACTAAAAGACCCAAATGGATAAGTGCCAATATAGGTATCCTAAGGGAAACCATAAGTATAGTACTTATAAATCTCACATGAGAACAATGTGATTGTTGCTCACCATGCTTATTTCCTGAGAGGAATACCGATATGCAGTGGTCAGTGGGAGGATAGTGATACTCGATGAAAATCGGAGTAATACTGTTCTAGGCACGAAGTCCTTAATAGCACCAAAATAGTTTCATCTATGATGAATCTATACCATTAATCTTCAAATACACAAGAAACTAGTAGATCGGATAGAGTCAGAAAACAACCTAGGGTATGGGTTTCTGATCTAACCTCATAAAGATGTCAATCTTATGAAGGTATATCCACCGACTACGTTTTGAGGAAGTGATACGAGGTATCGACTCCCTATTATGGCAAAGTGCCATGAGTCCGAAATGGATTCCATGTATAACAACTATTTTGGATACTAGTTGTTGTACCATAAGGCATTGTGCCTATTGGTACATTAAACGTCTTCAAGGAAGACATACATGGAAGGCAATATACCAACGTACAAAGCTGGGCTTTTGACGGAAATGTATCGTTATCAACATTGTGTTAATAACGGTTCAACCTTTTACCTGTTGCCATGGTAAATCCATTTTGAAGATGCTTGTTGATAACTGCGTATTTCATTTATGAAATGTGTCAGTTATAGATCAAAATCGCTTTCCTGAAAAGGAAAACTTTTGGAGGATGTTTACAACATCCTGACGATTTTGTATAACCAACAAACGAGGTTTGCGGGTTATTCGATCCATGTTTGGATTAATGCAAGCATAAGGTTCTTGGAACTGTCGTTTTGAAATAATCATAATGGTTTATGATTTGAATCAAAACAAATAATTCTTGTGTATATAAGGAGGTTAGTGGGAGAGCGCATTGACAGTTAAATTCCCATATAGCAATTGATGAAAGCTTGGCTTTCAATAGAAATTCTCCGTAGAATTTTGGGGAGTAACAACCTTTATTCAAGGAATAAAGATCTACTGGGATAGATTTGGAGTTGTTAACACTCTCTAGGAAATTGTACATTTAAAATGTATTGTATTGGTGTCTCATACGCTTCGAGCATATGGAGTCACGATCAGGTCAATCCAAGTGATAGTCACTGGATTGAAGTAAGAACATCTGTTAGTATCTCAGAGAACTAAAGATGCTATCTTAAACTATGGAGAAGGAGAACTTGAAGTGACTGGGATATCACTGCTGCAAGTTTCCAAACAATTAAATACTACGGTACCATAAAAGTTTGAACACTGGGACAGTGAGCTGGAAATCTTCCTAGCAAGATAACTGTTGCCGAATAAACAACAAATGTGGATTATTGCTGCAGCGAGGGCAGCAATAGAAGCCATTGGGTCGAAAATAAATCTAATTAGATTAGATATAGTTCTGTTAGCAGCTGAGCTAGGCGTCAGCACATGCTAAGGAATTAAAGGTCTCATCGACGATCCAGTATATATACTTCTATATCATCTGATTCGTTCGGATCATACATCGTGGCGATGTGATGATCGTATAAATGTGTCAAACGATAATCAAATAAATCCGCTGACAAAAACCTTTCCTCAGCAATTTGAGCGAACCGTACATAGTTCGGGTGTGGGACACTTGAGTGACTGGCTATGTGCCACTTGGGAGATTGTTGGACAAAATGACCATAGCGTCACCATTTGCACATATCATTGTGTTGTTGTAGCAAATTAACTATGTGACAAGGAAATTGCACTCTCATCATTTGTGATTAGATCACCAAAGATATACAAATGAAGAGAGGTCCCTATGATTAGTTCCTGGATTGAGACAGTATCAGTCCCCGAAGGATTAATCATTAAAATCCCTAGCCGGAGTATTATCGAGACTGGACATCGATAATGCGGAATAGGCTAGTATTGCACTTGTGTGCGTTGTGAGGGCACAACGGCATAGTTCTCATATATATAAGATCGGATACTTATGCAAGTAAGATAGGAGGTCGTGTTTCACCGATGGTACGGGAAACAGCTTCGCTCTGGATAGACCCCTCGGAATCCCATTGGTATTAACTATGTGTCTATGGGAGGCCGAAATCAAGGTAGGTGTGTATAGTCTTAACCTGAGACTTACATCGCTAATACTTACGATAATCGATAGACTTTGGTCTTGGTGGTACAGGCCTTTAACCGGTTCTGCGTACACCACTTGTGGGTTTATCAGAGAGTCGTGTGTATGGGTGTGATGTCAAGACGGAAGTATCACTTCAGTCATAGTTGATATGATGTCACGCATGATACGGTACTAGTGCTCTTGAGTGATGCGCATCCAATCGGGATATTGTGACCAGGTCATGAATATCCGATTATAGAGACTATGTTACCAGACATCCGATATGTGTTTCGGACGGGGCAGACACTTATCCAGCCCCAGCCCTAGCACGTGACTATCCGATACTGGGCCGATATGCACAATACAGGTATACTAACTACGCTTGATACAGATCTTAATATTCTTAAATGGATATGTCCGGAGAATTTGTAGACTTGGTGCTTTGCTAGGAGTCGACCTTGTCTCGTAAATCGGTAGAACGTAGTACTTGGTAAATACGTGATTCGGATACTCCGACGACCGCATTTACTGCCAACTTATCCAGGGATCTCATGGGTCGCTTCCCGATAATCCACCGATGACACACAACTCGCACTCTTGAATAATCTGGGATTATATAGAAGAGAGAGAAAATTAATCTAGGATTAATTACGGAGATATTTTATCTAGGATAAAATATCGTCTAAAGATAGATAACGATTAATTTGGAATTAATCGATAAATTAATATATTCGATATATTAAACGAAATTAGATTTCGACGCGGAATTAAAATTAGATTTTAATTCGGGCGAACGAATTAATTTAGAATTAATTCGTTAGCGACGTGAATAGTGAATTCGCTAGGCGTAATTCATTTAATTACGACGCAACGGAAAATTCACTAATTGAGAATTAGCGAACCCGAGCCCGAGCGTGATTGCGAGCGCATTCGTATTTCGATTTCGAATGCGGCAATGCAAGTCGCATCAAGCGTCAAATCAATCAGTCGCATCAAGCGTCAAATCACTTGTCACTTTGAGTGATGTGACTTGACAACATGTCACTTTAATAAAGGTGATATGAATAGTGATGGATTTGACTAGAATAGTGTAAAACATTTTGGAGGGAAAAGCTTTAAGTTTTGGCTCCAAATTTCATTTGAAAAATTGGATTTAATTAAATGAAATTTATTATTTATTTTTGGAAAATATATAATCAAAAGTTTTACACATTTTTCATTAAGTCAAAAACACAATTCTCTCTCTCACTCTCTCATCTCTCTCACGCCAAAACAGTGGCTTTGCTCACTGGTTTTGAACTTCATTTGGGCGTGAATATTAGGGAAGCATGAGTGGTTTTTCATGGTGAAAATTCAAGTGCTAGCACACTTACGAGTCTTCCGAAGGTGGTAGGGAGGTTCACCCATGAGCCGGGATCCGTTTGACGAAGCTTGGAGCTCCGTTTCTCAGCTCAAAATTCTGATTTGGAGGGCAGTGGACTGGTTGCAGTGGGCGCCTTTGGCTCTCCAAATCATCTCAACCGATCGATGTGAGTATTCTGCTACCTCCGTTGATGTGTTCACACATTGTTTTCATGTCTTGTTGATCTTGGGACCTAGATAATAACCAACAAGGATAGTCCGACGACCGTATTTACTGCCAACATATCCGGGGATTCATGGGTCACTTCCCGAAGATTCACCGATGACGTATGACTCGCACTTTTATTAATCTGGGATTATTAGATAAGAGAGAAAATTAATCTGGGATTAATTGCGGAGATATTTTATCTGGGATAAAATATCATAAAAGAGAGAGATAACAATTAATTTGGAATTAATCGATTAATTAATATATTCGATATATTAAACGAAATTGGATTTCGACGCGAAATTAAAATTAGATTTTAATTCGGGCGAATGAGTTAATTTAGAATTAATTCGTTAGCGACGTGAATAGTGAATTCGCTAGGCGTAATCATTTAATTATGAAGCAACGGAAAATTCACTAATTGAGAATTAGCGAACCCGAGCCCGAGCGTGATTGCGAGCGCATTCGTATTTCGAATTCGAATGCGGCAACACAAGTCGCATCAAGCGTCAAATCAATCAGTCGCATCAAGCGTCAAATCACTTGTCACTTTGAGTGATGTGACTTGACAACATGTCACTTTAATAAAGGTGATATGAATAGTGATGGATTTGACTAGAATAGTGTAAAGCATTTTGGAGGGAAAAACTTTAAGTTTTGGCTCCAATTTCATTTGAAAAATTGGATTTAATTAAATGAAATTGATTATTTATTTTGGAAAATATAATCAAAATTCTACACATTTTTCATTAAGTCAAAAACACAATTCCTCTCTCACTCTCTCATCTCTCCACACGCCAAAACAGTGGCTTTGCTCACTGGTTTTGAACTTCATTTGGGCGTGAATATTAGGGAAGCATGAGTGGGTTTTCATGGTGAAAATTCAAGTGCTAGCACACTACGAGTCTTGCGAAGGTGTAGGGAGGTTCACCCATGAGCCGGGATCCGTTTGACGAAGCTTGGAGCTCCGTTTCTCAGCTCAAAATTCTGATTTGGAGGGTAGTGGACTGGTTGCAGTGGGCTCCTGGCCAGTGAGAAAAGTGGCTTCATTCGTCTCCAAATCGTTCTCAACCGATCGATGTGAGTATTCTGCTACCTCCGTTGATGTGTTTCACACATTGTTTTCATGTCTTGTTTGATCTTGGGACCTAGATAATAACCAACAAGGATAGTCCGACGACCGTATTTACTGCCAACATATCCGGGGATCTCATGGGTCACTTCCCGAAGATTCACCGATGACGTATGACTCGCACTTTTATTAATCTGGGATTAATTAGATGAGAGAGAAAATTAATCTGGGATTAATTGCGGAGATATTTTATCTGGGATAAAATATCATAAAAGAGAGAGATAACGATTAATTTGGAATTAATCGATTAATTAATATATTCGATATATTAAACGAAATTGTATTTCGACGCGAAATTAAAATTAGATTTTAATTCGGGCGAATGAGTTAATTTAGAATTAATTCGTTAGCGACGTGAATAGTGATTTCGCTAGGCATAATCATTTAAATACGTCGCAACGAAAAATTCGTTAATTTGGAATTAGCGAACCCGAGCCCAGGATTGTTTGCGAGCACATTCGCATTTCGAATTTGAGTGCGGCACGCAATTCAAATCAAGCGTCAAATCATTAGTCACATCAAGCGTCAACTCACATGTCACTTTGAGTGAAGTGACAAGTTATCACTTGATTGATTGATGTTGGTGGTTGAAGGCATTTATTGCTTGACTTTTGGAAAGCCAAATTAATTGTAAATGAATTTGAAATAAACAAAAGTGTATAAGATACATTTTTTCCCTCCAACCACAACTAACTCACTCTCTTCTCTCCTCTCCCTCTCATTCACGCCCTTGGGGCTGTTCTTATTCTTCTACTTCTGGTTTGCCGAGAGCCAAGGAAGAAAAGGGAAGCAAAGTGTGATGTTTTTGTGGCAAAAACTGTTGACAATTATGACCCATAGCATCACTATTTGTACAGATCATGGTGTGTTGTACAAATTAACTATGTGACAGGAGATTGCACTCTTATCATTTGTGATTAGATCACCTAGATGTATAAATGATAGGAGGTCCTATGATTAGTTCCTGGATGAGATGATATGAGACAATATCAGTCCACGAAGGATTAATCATTAAATATCCCTAGTCGTAGTATTGTCGAGACTGGACATCGATAATGCGGAATAGACTAGTATTACACTTGTGCGTGTGTATGTGAGATCATAGACATAGTTCTCATATATTTGGGTATAGGATACTCATGCAAGTGTAAAAGGAGGTTGTGTTTTACCGATGGTACGGAAAACAGCTTCGCTCTGGATAGACCCCTCAGAATTCCATTGGTGGTATGACTATGTGTCTATGGAACTCCGAAATTAGGGTAGGTGTATTTGGTCTTAACCTGAGACTTGCACCGCTAATGCTTGCGACAATCGGTATGCTTTAGTTTTGGTCGTCCAAGGCTTTAACCGGTTCTGTGTATGCCTATGCTGGGTATATTGAGAATCATAGTGTATTGGGTGTGATGTCAAGACGGAAGTATCACTCCAGTCATAATGGAGATGATGTCACGTAGGATACGGTACTAGTGCTCTTAAGTACTGCAGTCATCGGGATGTTATGACTAGGTCATGTATATCCGATTATAGAGACTATTTACCAGACATCCGACATGTGCTTCGTACGAGGCAGACACAGTTCCAGCCCCAGGCCTAGCACGTGACATTCGATACTGGATCGCAATACGCAATACTACGTATACTACGCCTGACATAGATTATATATTCCAGTAAGAATATTTCTGGAGAATTGGGTAGGCACGGTGCTTTGCTAGAAGCCAACCATGTCTTGTAAATCGATAAGCACGTGGTACGAGGTACGCACGTATTTCGGATAATCCGATGACCGTATTTACTGCCAACATATCCAGGGATCTCTTGGGTCGCTTCCCAAAGATTCAGCGATGACAGTTGATTTAATTAGAATTAATCTGGGATTAATTAAGAGAGAGAATTAATCTGGGATTAATTAAGAGAGAGAAATTAATCTGGGATTAATTGAGGTATTATTTAATCTGGGATTAAATGTGTTCGGAAGATAGAGAACGCGATTAATTTGGAATTAATCGGTAAAATAAATTGAATAGTTAAATTTGATTTTTCTATTTTATTTATTCGTATGGGCTAAAATTAATATATCAGATATATTAATATGAATTGGATTTCATTACGAAATTAAAGTCGGACTTGAATAAGAACGAACGAATTAATTTAGAATTAATTCGTAAACGACATTCGTAATATATTTGCGAGGCATCGTTATTTAATGAAATTAGATTTAATTATTTAACGACAAAAGTTCATTTAATCGGATTAAATGGATCCGAGCAGCGGCAAATGTTCATAGAGACATTTTGAATTTTGAATTCAAAATAGTGGGGCCTACTTCACACATGTCACAAATGTGAAGTGGTGGTTGTGTTGGACAAAATGACCCATAGCGTCACTATTTGCACATATCATTGTGTTGTTGTAGCAAATTAACTATGTGACAAGGAAATTGCACTCTCATCATTTGTGATTAGATCACCATAGATATATAAATGAAGAGAGGTCCCTATGATTAGTTCATGGACTGAGAATGATATGAGACAGTATCAGTCCCCGAAGGATTAATCATTAAATATCCCTAGACTGGACATCGATAATGCGGAATAGGCTAGTATTGCACTTGTGTGCGTTGTGAGGGCACAACGGCATAGTTCTCATATATATAAGTATTGGATACTTATGCAAGTACGATAGGAGGTCGTGTTTCACCGATGGTACGGGAAACAGCTTCGCTATGGATAGATCCTTCGGAATCCCATTGGTATTATGACTATGTGTCTATGGGAGGCCGAAATCAAGGTAGGTGTGTATAGTCTTAACCTGAGACTTACATCGCTAATACTTACGTAATCGATAGACTTTGGTCTTGGTGGTACAGGCTTTAACCGGTTCTGCGTACACCACTTCGGGTTTATCAGAGAGTCGTAGTGTATTGGGTGTGATGTCAAGACGGAAGTATCACTTCAGTCATATTGGAGATGATGTCACGCAGGATACGGTACTAGTGCTCTTGAGTGTTGCGCAACCAATCGGGATATTGTGACCAGGTCATGAATATCCGATTATAGAGACTATGTTACCAGGCATCCGATATGTGCTTCGGACGGGGTAGACACTTATCCAGCCCCAGCTCTAGCACGTGACTATCCGATACTGGGCCGATACGCACAATACAATCGTATACTACGCTTGATACAGATCTTAAATATTCTTAAATGGATATGTCCGGAGAATTGGGTAGACTTGGTGCTTTGCTAGGAGTCGACCTTGTCTCGTAAATCGGTAAAACTTAGTACTTGGTATGTACGTGATTCGGATACTCCGACGACCGTATTTACTGCCAACTTATCCGGGGATCTCATGGGTCGCTTCCCGATAATCCACCGATGACGCACAACTCGCACTCTTGAATAATCTGGGATTATATAGAAGAGATAGAAAATTAATCTAGGATTAATTACGGAGATTTTTATCTAGGATAAAATATCGTATAGAGAGAGATAACGATTAATTGGAATTAATCGGTAAATTAATATATTCAATATATTAAACGAAATTAGATTTCGACGCGGAATTAAAATTAGATTTTAATTCGGGCGAACGAATTAATTTAGAATTAATTCGTTAGCGACGTGAATAGTGAATTCGCTAGGCGTAATCATCTAATTACGACGCGACGGAAAAATCATTAATTCAGAATTAGCGAACCCGAGCCCGAGTGTGATTGCGAGCGCATTCGTATTTCGAATTCGAGTGCGGGATCGCAAGTCGCATCAAGCGTCAAATCAATCAGTCGCATCAAGCGTCAAATCACTTGTCACTTAGAGTGATGTGACTTGACAACATGTCACTTTAATAAAGGTGATATGAATAGTGATGGACAAGATGTGCAATTGATGTGCATAGTGTTTACCTTTTTTGACTTTTGAAATTCAAATTAAAGGCAAATGCAAGTGAAATTAAAGTGAATTTCACTCAAGTATATAAGATATATTTGAAATGCATTTCATTTACAACTTAACACAACTTTCTTCTCTCTCAATTTCTCTCTTTCTCCTCATGCCAAAACAGCCATTTTCTTCAATGGTTTTGAACCAGAAATGGCGTGACATATAGGGAAGCAAGAGTTGCGTTTTCATGGTGATAACCGCAAGTGCTAGCACACTACGAGTCTTGCGAAGGTGGTAGGGAGGTTCGTCCATGAGCCGGGATCCATCGGACGAGGCTTGGAGCTCCGTTTGTCATCTCAAAATTCTGTTTTTTTGGAGGCAGTGGACTGCTGCAGTTCACGCATGAAGCAGTGAGCATTTTGGCCTTGATTCGTCTCCAAATCGACTCAACCGATCGATGTGAGTATTCCGCTACCTCCGTTGATGTGTTCACACAATGTTTTCATGTCTTGTTTGATCTTGGGACCTAGATAATAACCAACAGGTTGGAAAGTGGTTGGCATTTATGCCAAAACCACTTACTTTTTCCAACTACTTGGTTTAGGTGAAACCAAATTACCCCAACTACATGGTTTGGTTGTGGTGAAAAGGGTAAAAACCCTTAAACAAAACCCAAGCCCTCTCTCTTCACACATAAGAACACAACACAAAACCCTAATACTAAGCCTAATGGGCGTGATCATCCTCCCACTCTTCTCTTTGATTTTGTGGCAAAATCATGTTAGCTAGCACTTAAAGGAATCAACAAAGGTGATAGGGAAACAACTCAAAGCTTGGAATCAACATTGAAGGTTGGATCTTGGAGATCAATTCTCACAACTCAAAGCTTGGAATCAACATTGAAGGTTGGATCTTGGAGATCACTTCTCACAACTCAAAGCTTGGAATCAACAAAGGAAGCATCTTGGAGATCTTCTTCTCAAAAATTTTAAAAGCCAAATCCGTTCATTGTAAGTATATTTCGCAACTTATAATGAAATTGTGAACACCTTTTCTTGCTTATTAGATCCTTGGCATGTTCTAGGAACACTTACAATGGTATCAGAGCCAATTTTAAGCATGAAAATTTTAAGGTTCATGAGACTAAAATTTGGGGCTTTTGTGTTTTGAGCATGATTTCTTCAAATTGATGTTTTGAGCATGCTTAGATTATGTTAACTTAGAGTTGTGCATGATTACATTTAAGAAAAATTGATTGGATCAAATTTTGGACTCCCCCTTAGTGTGGCCGAAACCTACTGCAGTGAACTGGGCAGTTTATTTTTTTTTTCTAACATCATTGGATGTGTTTAAATGCATGTTTAAATGTTGATTGTTGGTTTGATTGTATTAGAATCAAAATCAATAAAGTTTATGTTAAAATCAAAGAGCATATTGAGCATGAAATGATGAATTTATTGCTTCAATTTGTGTTGAACATGAATTGATGGATTAAGCATGATTAATTAAGTTAATTGGTATTTTGGAAATATTGAGATTAATTAATTAATCATGGCTAATACACTTTAATTAAAATAATTGTGATATTTGGAATATTATAATTATGTTAATAAGCCTTTAATTATCAATTGGGCTAAAAGTGTGTATTTGGGCTTAATGGGCTTGGTTTGACTAGTTTGGTTTTGGAATTTTGGATTGGATCCAATTGGGCCCAAAACCAATTCCATAAGTCCAAATACATCACTTGGCCCTTTAAAGAATTTAATTGGGCCTAATGGGCCTAAATTGATTTGTTGGCAATAGGGTGATTCCTATTGGGCCTTGGCATTTTGGGTTTGATCCATTATGGCCAAAGCCCATGCCTTAAGAATCAATTAAAAGCCCATTGGACTTTAATTGAAATGACATTAGATGTTATTGGGCCTTTGAGACCCCTTAAGATTGGATTTGGAATCCAAGTCTTTAAGGCTTATAAGTAAGTGTAAATATTTAATTTGGAATTAAATTTGGAATTAGTATTGAATACAAATAAATTGGATTTAAAGTTGTAGTTCGATATATTCAAGAATACGTAGTTTAAGTATTTATTCTCTAAACGAGTTGGACTCGTGCAAATCAAATCGTTGTTTGAACATTGGATGGTCATTAATTCAAAGATATAATTGGATTAGATTGATTGAATAACATGATTTTCATGAATACATGAATGTGTTGTATGAATAATGTATAACAGATTGATATTAGAAGGGCAAGGGCAATTTTGGAAATTGTAATAAATTTAGAATTAATTTAAATTGGACCTGCGTGTCCAGCCTTTTATCTCCTTATTCTTTGTATTTCTCTTCTCACCAATTCCCCTCAATGTAAATGAGGTTTCTTTATTGTATTATGTAATTGGGTAGAAGTTAGAATAGTTTAGCCGGGGAGAGGAACTGGAGTGAATTGTTCTAGGAACAATTTGTGACATATCCATCCGTATATCATTATTAATTTATTTATTTATACGCGCTTTATTATGTATTTAGAATGCATGTTTTGTTGGACAAAATGACCCATAGCGTCACTATTTGCACAAATCATTGTGTTGTTGTAGCAAATTAACTATGTGACAAGAAATTGCACTCTCATCATTTGTGATTAGATCACCATAGATATATAAATGAAAGAGAGGTCGCTATGATTAGTTCCGATTGAGAATGATTGAGAATGATATGAGACAGTATCAGTCCCCGAAGGATTAATCATTAAATATCCTTAGCCGGAGTATTATCGAGACTGGACATCGATAATGCGGAATAGGCTAGTATTGCACTTGTGTGCGTTGTGAGGGCACAACGGCATAGTTCTCATATATATAAGTATCGGATACTAATGCAAGTGCGATAGGAGGTCGTGTTTCACCGATAGTACGGGAAACAGCTTCGCTCTGGATAGACCCCTCGGAATCCCTTTGTATTATGACTATGTGTCTATGGGAGGCCGAAATCAAGGTAGGTGTGTATAGTCTTAACCTGAGACTTACATCGCTAATACTTACGATAATCGATAGACTTTGGTCTTGGTGGTACAGGGCTTTAACCGATTCTGCGTACACCACTTCTTGGTTTATCAGAGAGTCGTATGTATTGGGTGTGATGTCGAGACGGAAGTATCACTTCAGTCATAGTGGAGATGATGTCACGCAGGATACGGTACTAGTGCTCTTGAGTGTTGCGCAACCATCGGGATATTGTGACCAGGTCATGAATATCCGATTATAGAGACTATTTTACCAGACATCCGATATGTGTTTCGGACGAGGCAGACACTTATCCAGCCCCAGCCCTAGCACGTGACTATCCGATACTGGGCCGATATACACAATACAATTGGTATACTACGCTTGATACAGATCTTAATATTCTATATGGATATATCCGGAGAATTGGGAAGACTTGGTGCTTTGCTAGGAGTCGACCTTCTCTCGTAAATCGGTAGAACGTAGTACTT